>JAQIWJ010001289.1:0-12094 GCA_034695185.1 Discolaimus major
TCTTTTGCCCCCTTTTCCAAATTGCACTAGCGGTTCATTAAGAAAACGTGACGCTTTTCACGCCTCTCCATATTTTCAATGGAAATACTAATTGAACGAGCCGAGCCGACATCATTTAGAAAACATTCAATGACCCTAGTTTCTTCATGTGCATCCATGTGAAAGGAACGGTGATTAGAATTCTTGTAGATATGAATTCTTCATGTAGGCATTCGACGATGATAATTGCCAGGAAAACACATCTATGCGTTATCAATGATAACAGAACATTCATGTTGCCATAGGCATGGCATTACATTCACAAAAATCACGCGTCTCTGAACTTTTACGTGATCAATACGCAAAAATATACAATAGACATTCAGAAAATGAGGAAGCTCAAGAATAGGCACCTCTGCAGTATAGCTCCCCTTCCTCCAAAATAATGAACAAGACCCCACCCAGTCAGTGCCGGGGTATACCTGGATTCTGGGTACAGTGGGACCATATTACAGACAGTGCGGGGTCAATCCGTGGGCGTAGACCTCGCTTCAGGGTAGTACAAGTGGAAAGGGGGCTATTCTGCAGAAGTACCCAAGCATATCCAATGTATACATAAAATATCTGGCATATCCTACCCCGAAAATTATAACGTTGCATAAATCCGTGAAAACGAGACCAATATGCATACGATCGTTTGTGATACGCCGGCCACTAATGCGTAGAAATGGGGCATTTCTTTGCTCGAATTATAATAAGTCCACGCGATTACGGCGCTGGATATGGATCCCCACGTAAATGGTCCAACTAATCCCATAATCGCGACGGCTAACGCGTACCATCGTCCAATCGAATGTCGTCGAAGGCAGCAAAATGCGATCGATGCGGCCAAACTGTGAACGAATATCGACGAGAATAACGCCCATAAAAATATGTTGTAGAACATTTCTGAAATATCAAAAATCAGATTTAGTAAATTTGCAATAAGGAAACGGCGAAATCAAAGCTCATGGATACTTTGATCGTAAATATTTTTGGACACCATCGTGCCCAGGATTGCCTGCTTCTCCATTCAACACAAATAAAAATAGGCAACGTTACCGAAATAAGTATCAATAGGATCCTTTTCCAAACCGATCGAAAAGTTGGCTCCGAACCATTCAATCCGGGAACCGCTAGACGACATAGCGACGATCAATGATATTCAGAAATATAAAATTAATCAATCTGTTCACTAATTTGATTGGAAATCATGAAAATATCGACAATTTTCGGAATTTATGGATTTTTCCGGTTTTCGTCTAGCGCGCCTGGCAGCAGACAATCGGAGGCCAGGCGTAGCGCCTTACCCCTTCAAGCGGTAAAATTGAATTACCACTGAAACATGCTCTTTTTCAAAAATAACAATGCCTGTACAATATTATAAATAAAGATAAAGCCGAAATCGGCTGCATAAAATTGATCAAAAATACTGATTCGTGATCGTATCTTTCGATGCATCCCTCAAATTCGGGCTGATTTATTTTATCGACTCCATTTTTTGGGTCCATTATACAGTCTATTCAATCGATACACATCGATCGGACTCAAATCGACGCCTCCCAATCGATGACCGTGTTTAGAAATCATGGTCGGTTCGAAATCCAGGCTAAATGCCGTTTCCGAATAATGCATAATACTGTACGGATCGTAATCGGTCATGAAATCGGACGGATTCAAATCCGAATACGATCTCTTTTGAAACGCGTCACGCTTTTCCGGAATCACACGATCCAATCTGATCAGTAAATGATCGTCGCGATCGGGTCGATTATGTTCATGCAAGAATCCGAGTACGTGCATCAATTCGTGCAGAATTATCGATCGATCGAAGCACGCGTCATTTTCTAGAGATAAAATTTGACGTCTCCCCGAATATCCGGTATGCGATGACCAACATCCGTCTAAGGATTTCGATAATACGATTTGTAAATATCCGGATATCGTATCCGATTTACGCACTGGTACGAATCGAATACAACTTTGGCCTTCCAATACGGACATGCATTGAAAAATCAATTCCTTTTGATCAGCATTCAAATCCGGACTGATCGAATAGGCTACCGTACAATTCGGCCATAACATTGGGATCGATACGGCATGATCAAAGGACAAAATCGCAATCAATACGCGCACCAAAATCATGATGGCACGCTTGCTTCGAAGCAAGTTTTCCCCACCAATACGAAAGGAGTGATTAATCGAAATCTATTTCAAGAACAAATCTGATGAATCATAATACAAAAACAAGGTTCAAGTAGAATTCTGGATACCAGACGTGATTCATAAAAAGGCCTATGTATACACCGGATCAAAAAACCATCAACTGATAAGCAAATCAGTACTTCGTCATCACAAAAAGAGAGCACGAAATGTGTGACCAAATCACGAAAAAATATCTAGTATTTGGCATACATATTGACCTGGACAAAAATTGGTTGCTTCTAATTACAAAAACGCTTGCTCAATAAATTAATCCTTCCTATGCTCTATGCAAAGCAAAGTTAGAAGCATGCTGATTAGTTGGAAGGAAAACATGGATTCACAAAAATGACATGGCACGTACAAAAATTTTATAGCCATAAAAGCCACATACCACCATGAATTTCTCCTTTACGTCGAACTCGAATTCGCCGATGCTGAAGCATTTGCTTGAACGCTGGTATGTCGATTGCTTTCGTCACCACCATTCGCGTCCGGTTCCAGTTTCTTGATGCTTCGCCATCCGGTGCTGATACTCGTATTCGTATGGGATTTCGTGACTACACGATCGTGATCATACCTGAAAAAGAACCAATCGTCATTCATGCTAAGTGTGCGATACAAAATTGCGCAATATTCGCCTGAGCAATCCAAGCAAAAATAGCTTACTTGAGCACTTCGTCCGGAATCTCCACTTGATCCATACAAATCACCTTGCCCAAATCGTTCAATGCTTGTACGAAAAGAATCTTCTTCGAGAACTTCGAGCTAGAAAAACGGACGCATGGAAGAGTCACAATTTGAATAAACCAAAACGCTAACCTGATGAAAGGTTTCGCCATCATGACCACCGTTTTCAACCACAACGTTGGATGAACGAGGAATATACTCTTCAAATTCTTGCGTAACCTGAAATAGTTCTTCATTAGCATATCGAATCTTCCCATTCATGAATGAGTGAAATAATAATGCAACAAAACAAACCTTCTATCAAGGCCAATTTCGGTGTGGCTAACGTGCCTGCAACAGAAGAAATGGCGAAATTAGTCAAAGTAATTAGCATTCTTCAATGTGCTGCCAACATGTGGACAAAAAGACAGCATAGCAACAGGAGGTATAAATAAGCCAACTGCTTTATCCGCAGCCCAGCTTCCACCAATTCCTTACCTTCGATCAATGAGATGATAACATTTTCGCAACCACGAGAACGGTGGCATTTGATCACTCGACGAGCCGCCTTGGAAATAAATAATCACGTAATCCTCGGCAACCAGTGTGTCCAACATGCTAACGGCATACCTGAAACAAGGATCCACTATAATTTCGAATCAAAACTGGTGCAATTGTACTTACAAGAATAGATTGTCCATAATCGCCTGGTAATTAGGCTCATTGCGTGATGGCAAATAACACGATGCGAATACCGCGATCGCATTCAAACCTTCGCCGTAATAACCTAAAATTGAAGTATGGTATAATGAACGCCGAATATGCGAACTAAGAAAGACGTACCTCCGTGTGAAATGACTCGCCTGTACGGCTCGACTGCCGCCATATCAATTTGATGGTCCACTCCATTGATAGTGACCGTTCTCCAACGTCGTTCATCGGCCAAATCTTCAGCGGCAGACCATTGTTGGCTGGCTTTTTGAGGAGACAATACCGGCGTATCGTCTGAAAATAAACATTATTATAAATGAGACAACATGTTCTCGCAGAAGACTTACTTTCCCATTCCAATCCTTCTCCAGCACCTCTTCCGCTTTTACTCGACGGTCCTTCGATATCATCCTCGTGATGTTGTTCTTCATCAGCACTTTCGGTGTCCGGCGAATCAGGTCCGCTTTCGGTGGCCACTGAATCGGCGTCTCCCGTATCCGCATCGCCAATCGCCAATGGTGATCCGGAAGTTCCTGGCGCCGCCATTTCGGTCTCTGAATCCACGACGTCGGACGTTGGTCGAGCAATCGCGGGAATATCATCGAAACCACCCGGTTCATCGCTGAATATTCGATCTGGATCGTGTTGATGGATGTCCAATAATGCGGGATATCCTTCTTCTTCCCACTGAAAATAAACATATCCATCAGTAATGTGATTCATGCCTGATTAGCGGAGCTTCATTTCGTTTGACTGCTTTTCTGTACAAGAAATCAAATAAAATCAAATTTACCTGTATTCCAACTGGTCCACTTTGAAACGAGGCTTCTTCACCAAATCCACTATTGACATTCTCGCTAGACGCTCCATCGTCGACGAAATCCGCTCCGCCGTCATCGTCGTCGTTGAAATCCATCTTGACCCGGACATCCTCGCCACTGGAACCACCCGTCTTCTTGGGTCCGATATTGAATTCGGTACTGTCCGCGTGAGCCACCGTACTTTCGCGTCCGAACGATGCCACGCTGGAGCAGCTGACCAAATCGAACGGCAGTGGACGTTGCGCATCCGTTTTCAATAAATCCGACGACGATTTGGCCGAAAGAGTTGATCTGAACGGCTGTTGCTGATGGCTTTTCTCGCGTTTGGACAGTACGTCCGGTAATGAACCATCGCCAGACGAACCGGAAGCTGCGGTATTGGTTGACGGTGCCAGTTCGGGATAATATACTTCGGCCAATGCCACGGGTAAAATATCCCTGGATACTTGATCCGCGAATTGAGCAATAATCGATTTCATATCGCCGACCGGAATTGTATCACCACCGCTTTGATCGACCATACACGATTCAGGATCACCGATCGATTCCTCGTCCATGAACGCAGAGTTTTCAATGCCGACACTGAAAATGGGAAATTTTATCACCATGACATACTGTGAACAGATTATAATCAAAGCAAAATAAACCGAAAAACGGTTACTAATTGAACAGAAAAAACACACTTGCCACGACTTTAGCATCGAAAGCTTTAATTGCGAATACACGTACATAACGAAAGCTGGTGGCGAATAAAGCAAAAATCAATGTTCGAAACTAGTACGGTGAAATTGCACTTGCGAATTTAAGAGTGCGACTACTAACTGAACATATTCACACTACCACGACTAATAAAACATCGCCTACCCATTGTTCTCTTGATATTCTACATCCTCCGGAGGTAAATTCTTCTTCAATTCAGTCACACGCCTGCATAAGCTTTCCGGTTCCAGAACGTTGGTGGCCGACCGATTGTTGGAGTCCAATAAATACGACATTGGCGTACCGATGAAACTGTTCGGCGGAGTTCCAGGGACGCTGTTTCCTTGCGACAATAAGGCAGACGATGGTGAAGCACCGCCGGAAGCATTGTCGGCACTTAATAGTTTCGTGCCTTTCAGTTTCATGTATAATAATTCCGGTTCCAATTCGGATTGTTGAGATTGACGACGACCAGTAGCGGTGGCAACTTCGGGCGGATTTTCGTCCAAATAACGTTCCACGTAAGTATTGGGCGGCGTAATAGCACCGGGCGCTTTCAATCCGAAATCATTCTCGTCACTGTCGCCACGATTCTTGAAATCGGCCTCCTCGCGCGAAGGCGGCGTCTCCGTCCTGGAACGACCATGAGCAGGCGATGGATCACTGGAGAAGTCGAACTGGTGTGGTTCGGAAGATAATTCCCGTTTCGAATATCCAATTGCACCCATTGACGTTGCTTCACCGTAATTAGCCATTGAACCGACGTTGCGTGACCACGACGAGAGCGACGATTCGGTGCTGATCATTGGAGCATGAATATTCGACGAATCCGCATTGGCGTCTTCATTGTATGCGATTTCAGAATCAATCGTCTCGGTTCCTTGTAACAGATCCACGTCGCCATAATCGTCGTACGACCGCTTGGCAGAAACCATGGCATGCGGCACATCGTTAATGGACGATGGACTGTAGTTGTCGACCAGCAAATCTGGCGTATCTGAAAAAGATGTTCCCATTAGATACATGAACGATATTTGAATTTGTGTGATTACTAGTGTGCGCGAGCGAAATTGAAAAATGCTCAGCCACTAAACGCATCTTACCTTCAGAAATGCCTGCGACTACATCCATTAGATTTTCCCTCGAATCCAATAAATCCGGTACGCCAGACAGTGTGGCACCCGATTCCTCGTTGTGAGTATTTCCGCTTCCATTAGCCACACTCGGAGCTCCACCGTCGTAGGAACTGGCCGCGTATGGTGTGCTGACCGTGGGATAATGGCGTACTTCGTCGTCGGTCGGTGATGAATGCGAGTAAGACGAAAAATGCGAACGGTCCGGATTCTCGAATTCATATTCCATCGATCCCGTCGACGACGGCACTTGAGTCTCTTCGATACGCGCCAATTGGCCAATAGCTCTCGCCTCGTTGTTGGTGTCATTCGGACCAGCAGGTGCGGCAACGAAATAAGGGTCCCCTTCTTCGTCGTCATCGTAAGTAACGGAGAAGCTTCGAGCCAAATCGGTGGAATCCAAGAATCGTCGAGCTCGACTGGACGCCTGTCGGTGTTGTTCATTGGTAACTGTACCGCTTCCTTTCGTTGATGATGGAACATTTTGATCAGGAGACGGATTCGATTCCATGCTGCTACGAGACGGGTTCTGTTGGCCTCCGCTGGCTGGACTCATGGGTGAAATGGAAGAAGACGGATCATCTTGATCTCCACTTTTTGATGAAGTCGAAATTGAACGTGCGCTGAAGCCTGGACCAACGAGATGTCCTGCAATACAATAATAATTATTCCATTATCCAGTACTGTCACCTTCCAGCAATTACCGTTCAGCATTTCCTCCAATTTAGGAAGCAATTGTTTCCTGCTGTATTTGGCATTCGTCTGTCGGTAGACCCGAATTGTATCTTGACCAATCTGATCGCCGCTGCTCGATAGTTCAAGACCCAGATCTTTGATCGTCGATAATGCGCCATAAATACGGTCCTTGTCGTTCGTGCTGCCACCGAATACAACCACATGCTTCCCGTTTTGACTATTGAAGATCAATACTAACGCATCGACGCCCTTTGTTTTGCGGAAGGCCTCGAAATCCGACGCAATATCACCATTGGACGCACTGGCAGCAAGATTCTGAAAAGAGTTTAATTTATAGCCAGGATCACGTTTCAGCAAACAACTGATCTTACTTCGAATGACGATGGTACAGTACTCATGCCGATCGATGACAATCCTGATCGCACCGCGGCTTCGGGTGAACGTAGAATGCCCTTGTAATCCTTCGCCAAAAGTTCCACAGCAGTCATCCCGGAAATATCCCGTTTGGCTTCCTTGACCGCGTTGAAATACTGTTCACGATCGTAATTGTTGACAAGCGTTTCCAGCCTCTTGACCACGTCAATATCTCGTTCGGTTGTTTTCGCGTTGTCTTTCAGCTCATCGGTATCGATCAAAATAGCACCTGAAAATGGGCAATTATAAGAATGCAAACTCAGATCGCTCGAACAAACTTACTCAAAAGCAGTCTGGCCACTTTCTCATCCAATATCGGTGAACGCGTTTCTTCCGCAAATTTCAATACACGATCGGCGACCAAAGTAGCGCACGAACCAACGGTATCGATTTCGTAACGATTGAAACCACCGTCGTCGCTTCCGGAACACTGATTTCGATAGGATAAATGTTCCGGTTCCTTGTCAATATGATGATCCACGATTCGACGAACGGCTGGACCCAGACGATTCAGTTCAGTCGTATTCAGCTTGTGATGGTCGACCAGCGTAATTTGCAAACGTCCTCGCTCGTGAATTTCATTGAATCGTACCTGAAAATTCACGGACATTTAGTTTTTCAGTTTCTTCAGCTAAGGATGGATTCTAGAATCCTATTTTTGCAATACAAAGACTCTCAATCAAGCTTGCGAATATAATTACATATTCCCTAATGTCAATTGGCTTGATAAGCGTGAGATGAAGCAACCTTTCCTCATAATAGAAAAATGGATCAGTCACATATTCTACGCAAATGAGACGCTTGCTATAAAAGCCGGAAGCGCAACAAAAAAGCGATATCAGGTATCTCAAACAAAGCTAACTAGAAAAGCTTTTCAGCTCGACCTGTAGCACAGCCAGTTTCTCGCCAGCTGTCTAAGCTACTCGAATCCTTTATTGACAAACTGGATGCATGCCAATCGTCTGCACGCGAAGCTTTCCGACCAAACTTTTACACCCATCCGTTCATTTCTAGCACAGAACGGCTGCGAGTCAATTGGATTATCTCATCTATCTATTCCCCAACGGCCACAGGAATCGAGCGAACAGGGAACACACCCATACGAATGCCGGAGCTATGTCAATAGGCTTCGAGGCTATTCAACGAAAATTTGCAGGCGAAAAACCCAGCTAGGAATTTTAGCTGCGCTCCTGGCAGTCTGCATAGAAAAACCACCTGCTCTACTTCACTCGCATCATACCTAGCTAACTCGATAATAATATTTATAGAAGCGAAAGTTACAAATTCTTCTCTGCAGCACAGAGATAAGGAAAGTGGAGGAACATCAGCAAAATATCAAGCTGAAGATAACCGCCTAAAGGTTAGCTATTATATCCCAAGCTTCACTTTCAAAGCAACGGCAGCTTTTTTTAAATCAATTCCCATCACGACATAATGATGGATGAATAAAGACATGCTAAACAAGCATGGGCGTATTGAAGAAAATTGAATTACTCGAAGAATAGCCAAAGCCAAGGCTGGCTATCCATAAAAGCATCGTTCAATGGTAGCCGGAAACTACGTCATTCAAGCTAATTGATCGATTAGTCCTTGGCTACAATAAATATTGACGTAGTAGACCGGGAGAGGCACCCCTCCTCCTCGCGGTGCATTGCATATTCCGCATTCCATTACTACTTCGATGCATAGCTAAGCTAAAGCTGACATAACCCAAGAAATTTATCTTGGCCTTGCGTCAGGCTAATCAATTCAATACTACTAGCCATAACCAGAAAACGAGGAATAAATAATGATTGGACGGGTGCATTTAAGAAGAGCTAGGAGCTAGAGGCTAAGCTAAACCACGGCTGCTCTGTTTCTCACGGTAGAACGATCAGTTTACGCAATCCGGTAGAGGACAAACGATCCTCTCCTACTTCAAATCAATGCCGTTTCTAGCACGGTTGCTACTAGCAAACCTCGAACACTGCTAGACACACCTCTACCGCAGCGAAATGAACCACGCAATCAGCCTAGGTATCTAAAGCTGAGATATTCAGCAACTAATGCCCTAATCGCAAATGTGCATCACCTTCGGACATATCTGACTTCCTGGATTCGAGAACGCTCATGATCAACAACCTACGCCTCAAAGCGAGGGCTAAACGCCAATCATCAACTCTGAGTCACAGCTCAGATTCCAAATGCTCATGCAAACAAAACACTCGACTCACCTCGTCAACGAAAATAAGCCAATTTTCCACGTTGCTTCCGAATAATTCGGTCAAAACGTATTTCACTTCCGTTTTCAATCGATACTCGTTCCGCGGAATGTTCAATACCGGAATATAAACCGTCGTAGAATCATTCTGGCCCTGAAATATAGAAGATTGGCAATACAATGCTTTACCAGATTATAATTTTCTGGATATCATTTCTTACCTGCCAATAAAGCAAATACGCAAGCACTAAAGCGCTGGCCGCTGAATCCATATCGCACGCTTCATTGCCAATAACGACGTGTAATTGTTTCTGATCATTCGAATATACGTTGTCCTAAAAATTCGGATTTTCAAGGAACACGCCGAAATTGATTTTGGCAATTTCCCTACCAATGAATATTTTAACCGGGATAAATATTCGTCCATTTTGGACGCTGAATTTCAATAAACATCTACCGATGCACGAATTTTCAATACGAATTCAAGGGCCACTACTGGCTTTTTTCATAAAATTTCGAGTTTTCGTAACTTGGGTGGAAGTTTTTGGAATTTCCGAAAAAAATTCTTTTTTCTCGCTCTAGTTTCTGCCAGTGCGCAACAGCAGACATACCGATTTGATATAAGCATCATTTCGGCGAAAACTCAAAAATTCGAGGTAGGGCGATATAACACGTGCTACAGTATGCAGGCATCGGAAATTTCTACTGAAAATTCATTCTTTGCTGAAAATTCAGCCTTGTGAATCATAAAATCACGATAATTTTGACCATCAAAACTAGTCATCACATCGGTATACGACCACAAACAGCATATGGCAAGCGCCAAAATCACGAAAAGAGGAACCACGTCCCTCGAAAATCAATAACAAAAATATAGAAAATCATCGATCACGAATGTGAAGACTATCCTAATCTACTATAATACTCTACTCTAATGAAAAGACATAATTTCAAATCTCATCTCAAAAAAATGCATCCGTTCAATTTCAGTCCACACTGTCCCCGATCTCTTGCTTAGCCATCCACTGTTCATCGTTTCGAATAATCGTCGATCCTCCCACGATCAAGGAGGGCGTTGCGTGATATGATGAAGCCGGTCGTTCGGGAGCATGGCCATTGTGACCGGCCAAATGACGTTCTCGTCGCGTATGGATTGGAGCGTGAACACCGAACGATCGTTTGGACGACGGTGTTTGAGCCAAGACGTCCGGTTGATGGAACGACGCGTCTTTCGGCCTGGCCAATAACGCTAGATCGGTGCCATCCATTTTGCCCGAACGTGTTTCGTATTGGCGTAATTCGTTCTTCAGACGTCGACGCTCGAAATAGCATAAACCACCGGCCAAAATAAATCCCACGAAGAACGTGCCGAAGCCAATTAGCGTCAACATGGGCTGCGAAATTTTGACCATCGATGCATCTTCGTTTGGAGCATCGGCCGCTGGATGAGTGACGCTTTTGCAGTTGCATGAACGATCGAGCTCGTGGTGAGAAGCTGAAACCAAGAGGGATGTTAAAAGTAGTGTCATTAGACACATGCAAACATATTACCTGCCGGAATGTGGATACCTTGAGGCTGATCCTTGACCGTGATGAAAACGATGTCCGACGAGATTGCCTCGTACTGACTTTCGTTGTACGGTAATGGGATTTCATATGCGCAAGCGTGTAACCATGGACACTGAAATAAAATTCAGCCTGATGCATGTGAAACGGAACAAACCATCACCTTACCCGAGGTGGCCATCCAACTGGTGTAGCTGCATCGGTGTCGTTTGAGCATTTCACGTATTGGCAATGGACGTATTGAAATTGGCTTGTGATATGAGTACCGATTGTGAATAAAATCCGCAATACGCCGTCTTTCGCCTTCCGAGGAAGACCCGTTTGACTTGGAAGAATGAAATCAACGTCGTGGCGCATTGGACACCTGAAAAATGAGTCGAGTTTCATCGATGCTTTGCATTCACATTATCCATTCTTACCCGTTTTGCAAGAATACTGTATCGGCCATATCTTGGATGCTTTCAGCGAATTTCGCATGCGGCGATAACCAGCAATTGATCGGCACGTTATCCACTTTCGGGAGATCTGAAATCAGAGACGCCTTTACAAAAATCTCCCGCGCATGAAACTATAATCATACCTTCATCAGGAACGATCTCGAATAGAATATGTTCATTCGATCCCACACGTTTCAATGTACTCGTCAACGGATGCAGATCGTAAAGCGAATAAAATTGCAATCGAGCACCGACATGATGATCCTGAAAATTAATCCGCCATTAGACCGAGGAAGATCGCAAGTGATTCATCAGCTTACCGTGTCCTGAGGTTCGGGGAAAAAGCAATAAGCCACCGAATTCTTCGCGTGTTCAATCGAATCTTGCGTGAAGGCGTAAGTAGAAAGCTGAAATACGAAAGATTAGTGTACCATGAAAATTTCTATCTAATAAAACTTACCTCGAATACGTAAGCCAATCCAACTTTATAACGAATAATACGCAGATCCTTGCATCCACATTGACGTT
>JAQIWJ010001290.1:0-12088 GCA_034695185.1 Discolaimus major
CATATTTATCATGTTAACTATGCTGCGGCTGTAGTGCCTTACATTACTGGCGGCTGTAGTGCCAGTTATTATGGTGGTGGCTGAAGTGACCACGAACGAAAACGAGGAGAGCAGCGAGTGATCATTTGACCTGTGTTTCGTATCGGTTGATCAGTTAATGATCGCGAAAAATTCGATACCGATTTTCATGGCATACTGTAACCGCTATTTCCATCCACTAATATTATGTGTGCAAAACTCAATAAAAAGAGGAATTCATAAAACCGCTATTTCCATACACCAAAGGGGGAAAATCATGGCAAAATTCTTGGGAAAGCGTGATTATAAGGATAATCGACCTATGTATTTAATCACGAATATCGATTACTGAAATATCGATTTTGGGATGATCATATGGTGACCATACGATAGAACAACATTGATTTGTCAGGGGAATATATCGATATGGTTTCCACAGGTTCGTTGGTGGCATAAAATCAGTGATCACAAATCATGTGCTGAAGAATGCCAAGTTCAATTTTGAAATATACGCGATCGGTAAAATAAAACCAGATTTTCTGGGACAATTAAGCATGCTGATTCCAAAAATCACATTTATTTCCATGTGTTATCATCATCCGGGAAGTTGATCAGATTATCGATTTTTGAAATATCGATTTCTGTGTGATCAGACCATGATCAATGGATGCACCGTCGTCGATTGCACATGAAAACATAATTACACAACGTCTGTACCTTTATTAATCGTCCGAAATCACCGATTGAAAATCATATTCTAATGCATAGGGCAAGCCAAAATTTGATTTTTAAATACACGTGATCAGTGCGTGAAATTGGCATTTTCTTGGATTACTAATCATGCTGATCCCAAAAATCATATTTATTTTGCTGTATGATCGATATTTAGAGATGTGATCATTATAATCGATTTCTGATAGAGGCGATAGCTTCATTTTGAGTTCATCAATCGATCCTCCGTGCTTGATTGTGCCGAAAAATACACCCACACACCATACCTACCTTCATTCTGTGCAAAAGTATCATTGATCAAAGATCCTGTGTAAAATACAGGCAAACTTCAAAATATCAAATATCATTGATTTACATCAGAAATGTATCGAAAGCATCGATTGCCGTGCTCAGATTTCGTTTAACATGCATATTTAGAAAATCGATCGGAATTATCGATTTTTCATTGAGCAGTGATGGATCGATTTTAACGACGTCAATCGTTAGAGCGTGATCGATTCTATAGATATCCGCATCAACATGCATGTGATTGTTTCGATAATTAGAAATAGGAGTCAGAACTTTCTATGGAAATTCAAATTTTCGACCCCCTTTCAAAAGCGTAATTTTGAAGGAAAATGGTTCACATAGACACTTATGATGATACCAATGGTGATCTTCATATTTTGCATCAATTAAAAGTTGATCATACTGATCAATTTTGCCATTTTTCCCTCAGGTGGACACACACTGCACTGCTGTGTCCACCAATTTTCAAATTGGACACATATTACACTAATACCGGACGCTAGTCCTGTTCAGAATATCAGCTAGTTAATGAGTGATTAAAAACATTCAAAGATATTACGATTCAACGCATTTTCATAGGATACACAAAGATTCTGATATCATTGAATTGATTTATATATTCAAATTCATCGTTAGCAGAAAACGATTAGCATTACAAAGAAAAACAAAATGTCAAGCGAAAAAAGAGCAGGATTGTCCACTTTCAGTCCACTATGTCGAATCAAGCTCAATCATCGATCTCGAACACTTGAATGAATAATTGGTGTTGTCCACCAGCTTGAAGAACCTTTTTATTCAATTGGTTGACCACTTTTTTCACTGCTGCAGTCGTCCATACGAAAGCATCGTCGTCAGGAAATTGATGAAACGTAATTGTCAAATTCCTATCCAATCCCGAATGCAGCATTTGCAGGAATCCGGAAGCAGCTTGCGCAGACGTAATATCCACCAAGTTCCACAGACCCATACGCTCAAGCTTCGGACATGAATGAACCACATCCATGACGAACTCGTGTGAAACGCGGACGTTGCAGAAATTTATATTTTGTAAACTTTTGCAAGCCATTAATTCTCGGATTTTAGGCTCGACAGCACCCATATTGCGACCGTCCAATTTGAAACACACAGCGTTTAGATTCTCCAAACGTGCCAATGCTGCGAATGCTTCGTTGGTCCCATTCACTACGTCAAATCCAAGAATTTGCAATTCCGGAAACGCGGCTGCGATTTTCTTCAGAACACCGTCACCAATCACCACGTCGGAGTGAAAATCGAATAAGCGCAGTGAACGTAGATGCCAAATATGAACCATCGAATTAAAATCGATCTGATCATCGCCTTGCATGATACGGATTTCGCGCAGACGCAGGCATGAGCCAAAAAAGTTATCCAAAGTGTGTCCTTGAATGTGGTGCATACGATCCTGCACAGTAAACTCCTCCAAATTCGAGCAACGGCCCGTAATCGATCGAATGAAATGACCGCTGCATTCCCGAGCTTTCAACTTCTTGAGATTGACGCCCTCGGTATCCAATGGATAATCTTGAGTGTACTTCCAATTCATCGAAAACGCTTTGAAGAATTCCAGCTGCGAATTATTACGTAGCAAATTGCCGAAAGTCACGCCGTCGATGATCGCACCTCCGCAATGCAAATACTTCAGATTTGGGCATTGATACGTCGAAAATTTCTTGACGAAATCGTCAGCTTTTTCATAACGTCGTCCGAGCTCTGGTTTTTTTCGTGGCATGATCAATGTTTCTAAATTTAGCTTCGCATAAATTCATAATGGCCGCAAATGAATCCACAGTCAATTTCTTGAATATGCCGTCGGATAAATCCAATTTATTCGTTTTCGAGATAATTTCGGACGATAAATTACGGAATCGTTGATTGACGCGGCCGAGACGAATTCGTTCTTTGAATGGCAAGTAATCGAATACTTTGAGCAGGGCATCATCTGGTAAGGACAAGAAATCCATCTTGGGTACCTTACACGACAGGGCTATAATTTCAGGGATTTTTCCGTCCGGAGGAATTTCTGGAAAACTTCGACCTAGTTTCGACGAAATTTTCGCGCACCTTAGCAGCCAGCTCGCCTCTGATATAAGCAGTCGCTTGTCTGCTATAGCGCACATCCGGGATTTGCCACGGTGAAAATTCGATAATTTCGAATCCGGATTATTTCCTCTTATCACCTCGTGAATTTGGATATTTTGCAAGTAATTCGTGATCACAAAAATGAGCAGCAAGGAATCGATACCGAATTCGATGAAATTCGCCTTAGGTGGCATCGCAGGGTAAGGATATTCGCATTTTTGCAAAAAGCAAATTCTAAAATTCCTGGCATTCTTTCTAGAATGGCGGCCACATGTTTCGTTCAACCGTTGGATTTAGTCAAGAATCGAATGCAAATGAGCGGAGAAGGTGGAAAAGCAAAAGAGCATAAAACGAGTTTACACGCCATACGGGCAATCGTTCGTCAAGAAGGAGTATTTTCTCTTTATAATGGGTAAGCGATTTTTGTTGAATTAGTTCTGGATTATGATGTCATTATTTTTCAGATTATCGGCCGGTTTATTACGACAAGCAACGTATACAACCACTCGGTTGGGAATTTACACGTGGCTATTCGAAATGGCCGCTTCTGGGTAAGTTTGAATTTGCATTGAATTATTTGCCAGAAATTGGTTTCTAATCATGCTGTCAAAGAGTATCTATTGCAATATTTTCACATGCATTTATGCAAATTCTTTATAACAGCAAGATTATGATCCAGTGAAAGCCTAGATTCTGTCCACTTATACAATCACCCTTTTTCAGCGGTGGCAAACAACCGGGCTTCCTAACGAAAGCGGGGATTGGAATGGCTGCCGGAGCTGTGGGTGCTTTCGTTGGTACACCAGCCGAAATTAGCCTTATTCGGATGACTACGGATGGAAGGTATGTTAAAATTCAGTCTTCAAGACTGAGATTGATTTATGCATCCTTTTCTAGACTTCCGATTGCTGAACGTCGCGGTTACAGGAACGTATTCGATGCATTATATCGTATTGTGAAAGAGGAAGGCGTCGTTACGCTGTGGAGAGTAAGTTCTGAATTCATTGCTCCTCATTGGGCATAATGCTAACTCTATGTGATTTCAGGGATGCGGCCCAACGGTCATGCGTGCCATGGTGGTCAATGCTGCACAATTGGCAACGTATTCGCAATCGAAGCAATTATTGCTGCAAAGCGGTTATTTCAACGACAACATATTCTGCCATTTCTGGGCGAGCATGATCAGCGGTCTGGCTACAACGGCTGCCAGTATGCCAGTCGATATTGCAAAAACAAGGTAAGCTGCATTCTTAGCATGCATTGGTGCATTGCAAATCCAATGCCTTCCTTTACTGATGCTGCTTTCTTTCAGGATACAGAACATGCGGATTATTGATGGCAAACCGGAATACAGGAATGCACTGGTAAGGATTGGTACTTGTGTCAATTTCATCCAAGCTGAATGGATGTTTCCGTTTCAGGACGTTTGGGGCAAGGTGATCAAAAGTGAAGGCATATTCGCCCTTTGGAAAGGATTTACGCCGTATTACATGCGTCTGGGACCGCACACGGTGCTCACGTTCATATTCTTGGAACAAATGAACGCCGCCTATTATAAATTCGTCTTGGGCATCGATAAACGTGGCGGTGGATTGTAGAAGGCGTCCGAATCGTCAGGAAGCGATCAGTTGAATCTTCGCCCGCCCCAATAATATTGACGATATGAGGATTTTATACGATTTCTACATGATCAGGTGATACTTATTCACGGTAGAGATTTGCATGTTTTCGTATCGTGAAAGCATTCGTTGGAATGGTATTATTAGAAATATAGATGCAATATTGATTCAACACAGAAGAGTTTGTGATTTCAAATCATTGCTTATGATGGTACATTATCATTACAGATGCTATTGATAATAATCGCATTCTATTCTCAGGATTCATACATACAAAAAATGGTCACTGATAAGCTATACAATACTGGCATCAATATCTGATCAGTAGAATATCTTTCAGTACAAACAAAACTGTCATCACGAAACATGATTAGTACAGCCTAATAATCAATCATCGGATAATTTCACTTTGCACATCAATGTACCCACAAAAACGAACTTGCCAAACCAAACTACACCACCCAAATATCGATCTTCCACCTGTTCGCATAATAATGGTAATTCCAATCGTTCACCCGCTTTGTATCGCATACCGTGGGCATTGAACTGAATTTCGTCCTGGATCACTTCGAATACGGTCAACGTCGACGATTCGTTATTGGATACCAACGTGCCGATCATAGCTGGTTCCGATTTGGACGGAATGGCCTTCTGGACGGTGTCTTCAGCTGCCGACGTTGGAGCCGCCAAACATTTCTCTTTCGCCCATACCAATTCGTCGTGTTCGAATATAGCTCCTTTCTCCAGCATGACTTTCTGACGATCCATGCTGGAATTCTCGTCTTCCACAACGCGAACTTTCAGTAGCGGCGTTTTCAATGGATACACAGGCTGAATTTTCGTCATATTGTCGTCATCCATGGAGATGGTGGACACACTGGATATCGGAGTTGTCTAAAAAACGCGATTATTTATAGCTCAATCATATTCAGTCAATAAAGATAAAGCACACGTACCCCATCAGAACTATCCATGGAGGTTGAATTGATCTCTTCCTCGCCGCTGAATGATGTCACCAAACTGTAGGTGACATCCGTAAATCGATTGTACAATAATAGTTCCAATCCGCTTTCCACGCTGGCCTCGTCGTCCCCGAATTTGATGCGGTACGGTTTCGCATACGAAATCCGAATGGATCCAGGACGATCGGTCAACATGCATTTGAATATATTCTCGTAGCTGAACCAGTTCAGCTGGGTCAATTCGGTACTGTCCGATTTCGACGCCTTGGATTGCTTTAGAACGTAAATTTCGTCTTCCGGCGACCGTCCTTCGAATGCGATCACAGCTCCGGACACAGGGTCGCAAATCACTTGGGTACACGGCTTCGGAAATGACAGATTAATCGTCGAATTCTTCTCGAATTGCAAATTATACGAAGTCAATGATAGTCCGGTGCCAGCCGTCGACGATAGGACGATCAAATTGAATGTGGTACGATCGAAATCCACATCCAATAGACGTTCACTGGTGTCCAATTGGAGAGCTTCATCTTCAGTCAGAGTCAGAATGTCCAGAATTTTCAGAGAAAATGACGATGACACGGACGAATGCGATCCAGCCGCTGGTACCATACGGATTTGAGCCGTCATAATCTTGTTCGTCGGATATAATGATAACAATTTGTAAACCGACGGTAACACGACGACCACACGATCAGCTCGCCACGGATACAAGAATGGGGCTTCCAAATTCACGGTCAACGGCCCGGAATGCGGTGAATTTTGATTCATCGCTGGACGGCATAATAATAGACGCGGATATTGCAGAATTCGGCTGCGTCCGAATGCCACACGAGCGTCGACGTTCGGATGCCATAATGCGGCCATCAATGCGCAATGTAAATTCTCCACCAAATGACACATGGCCTGGGATAAATCCGTATTCGATTTGCGCCAAAATAATGCCAATGCCGATTTCGTCGTCGATCCGGTGACGAGGCCGCCGGATTCGCAAATAGCCGCCGCGGCCGTTGCCAATTCTTTATCTTTCATGGATTCTTCCAAAATCACAGTCCATAATCCCAACCACCGTTCCGGTTGTTGATAATGAATCAACATTGTGCAAAATAATTGCAATTTCAACGATTCCACGCGTAATAACGCCGGCACGTTCCGTTTATCGTGAAACGCTTCGATGGCCAATTGCTGGGCCAACTGAAATTGATTGCGGACGTCGGCGGGAATATCCAATGCGATTTCGGATAATACAGTTCGACTAGTAATGCATAAACTGACGGCCGATTCTAAATCCGACGTTGACGACGATGAACAGGAAATAGGCGGTCCGGATAATGAGAACTGTTGATCCAATAAAATTAATCCTTGTCGTATATTCTGTAGAGCTGCCGACAATTTACTCTGAGCCAAACTGTCCAATTTCTCTCGAATTTGATCAATATCCTTTTGTAGAAACGTACGAATCGATCCGCCGCTTTCCAACGCGGCACTTCGGATTCCTTTACTGACCATAAATCCCACGGCTGACCCGGCTAGGCACCGGAGCATAGATACGCCTAACCCGAGTAAATCTAATGCCATTTTTTAATTGAGGGAACTGAATAATACTTGGATGATTACATGTCTCAAATCACAAGGAAAACTTGGACGAGGAAGGAGAATTATTGGTGAATTGCCAATATTTTCTCATGCCACAAGTTGATGTCTGCTAGCAACGCCGAAACTTGCCGCTTATGACAAATAAAGCGATTCAAACTTTTAAAGGGCGGGAATCTTCAGCACGTGGATATACTGTAGGAAAATATCCTGGACAAAATATCTTTGACAAAATATCCTCAGGCAAAATATCTTTGTGCATAATATCCTTGCACAAAATATCCTGATCATAATATCCTGAGCATATTCGCAACAGCCACTGGTCAAACTGCATTGCCAGTGTTGACAGATTTCGGATTGGACAGCTTTGAACATGACTTTGTCAGGTCCATCACTATCTTTTGGATATGGATAACCCAACACCGCTTCATTTTTCTCGGATACACCGCATGGGATTTAATTTGGTGGCAAAAACGAGAGAAATCCCAAGATAATTGCTACGTTCATTTTGAACGGAAGCATTTTCATGATCATACGCACTGGAGGTTGCTCCAGTTCGACTAAAAATGATCTGCTCAAAAAAATGAGCTGCCAGCAGCTGATTGTGATCAACAGATTCCGTTGGGCGATGATTATTCCAGAATTCAGATACCTGCAGCTTGCGTCAAGTGCAAGAAAAAACATTTTATCCGATTCGGAGAAATTGGCACGCAAGAGTGCAAAGCTCAGCGGTTACAGTATGCCATTCCGCCTTTTGCGCACGATTTTTATGTGCATCGAGATGAAGATATCTCAAACTTTGTCACGCTTTAAACGTGAAATCGATTGATCAAAATTTAGTGACCAAATTTAATCCAAAGTATTTCTGTACAAAGAACCTGGGCATATTTTCAACGTTAGATTTGCTAATCTAAACATCCTTTTCCTGCCTTGGAATATTCTAGAACATTCTGCATCGGTCTATTTTCAGTGCCTGCAACCAGCTGGCTGGCTGGTATAAAAACCCCGCCTCCGATCCGACCAATCAGAAGCCGCCACCTGGGTCACGTGCCGCAAAATGGTACAGAGTAAATTGATTTTCGGATCACGGATGGTTATTCATGGAGAAAAATCGTCATTCTCGTCATAATTTCTCCCGGTGAACAGTCGTGTCTGGAAATGCTGAAGAAATGTTCGCCAATTTCGAATGTTCAATTGTTCAATAATCGATGAATGACGTCCGTACTGAATATTGGTGATCGATATCGACGATCAACGATTGCAATAAATCGATCCGCATGAACAATCTGATCGTCATGGCTGCGAACGTAGGTTGGTGAAAAGGATGGCGAATGGTCTGCTGAAACCAGTCACGTAAGTAATTTGTATTGATTGCATGTCTTTTGCACTCATCCTTGATCTGGTGATCTGACGGGGTGGGTGGGAGTGCACCGGTCGTTTTGGTCACACTAGTTTGTACCTGCTTTTTGGTCCTTGTGAACAAGGTTTTGGTCGGCTATTGTTGAACAGCGGCTTTGGGGCCGGGTTTCCGTCAGATCACCAATTTGAAATTCAAATACTAATCACACCTGTTTTTCAGCAAATCAATCAATATCGAACGGCGGAGGAAATCGAACCGAAATTGGACGAATGGATCAATTTGGACGAAAGAAATGTCAAAAAATCAGGCATGAATCTTTGATGATCAAATGATCAAATACTAATCAACCCAATTTTCAGGAATCGATTTCGACGACGGTGCAATTGGTCAAGAAAGACCATGGATCGAATGGTGGCCTAAGAAATCAATGAAAGACGGCTGCTGCGCTCAAGACGAATGCGAATTGGACAACATCAATTCTTCGACGTCAATCACATCGATCGTGCAGCCATCAAAAAGAAATACGAAACCGAATCGATCAGTCAACGCCACGACGACTCGACGTCAAACGATGAAAGAGAAATGCCAATCGATCCATGATCACCTATGGTCCAATTTGATCCTTGATGATTGAACTTCGATCACTTGTATTTCTGTGCTTATTTTTGTAATTCGTGCACCTGTTTGTTGTATGTGTATGAAAACAGAATATAATTCGTGTGAAATTATGCCTGATTTTTGAGGTGGGTGGTTTTTCATGTGATTGAAATTCTCTTGATCATATTGGTCAATTTTGGATGCTTTCACATTTGAAGCAAAGCTGCTTTTGTGCAATTCTGTTTTGTATGAAGAGCTTTTCAATAGCTCGAAGAATTACATGCATTAATTCCAATATAGATGATCAAAAATATCGATTTTTGATACGGAGGTGATATTTTAATTCTGACCTCAGCATGAGATTCTTCGTGGTCGATTGTATGGGAAAATAAATGTGAATATCGTCTACACCCTTGTTTGATGTCCAAAAATCGTCTCTGATTATTCACATGTGCTAGCACAATTGGGCACCAATGTACTCGTTTCTTCACTGCTGTGATAAATTACGCATGTCCAACTTTGTTTTGACTAGCATCTGATGAAAAACTTTTCCTACCGTTTATTGTGCACATAAAGGAGGAGCGCGGTTATTGTACTTCTGCTGGACATGCTCAAATTGCAGGGACGTTGGATGCGTTGGACATCAAGCAAGCTCCTTTTGACCATGGCTTTGACATCCAAGCAGACTTTGGCTTGCATCTGATGAGCTAAGTAAGCCAGCATGAAATGGACGTTTTTTCAACATCAAAATGACGTCCTATTGGAAGCTAAATTTTGGCCTCATCCCAAAGCCAAAATCAGGGAGATCATGCAGGTTTACCATGGCTAATCTTATGCTCGTAATGAATGATCTGGATCAAAAATTTCGAAATCGATAATTTATACCTCCATTTAGAAGCTGCAATTTTCACCTACGCTTCATCCACAGCTTATAAATGCACGCGTAAACCAAGTATAAAATAGCATTCAATGCATATTGCGTATAAAAACCGAAATATATGATCATTCGTATAAAATCGTCTTTCTCATCCACAGTGCCCACTAATCGATACAGTCGATGCGAGAAATGTGGAAAACTGCAGAAAATGTATACGGTCACTTTTAAAATGACCAACGGTCGAACCACGCTCTCTTTTCTCACGCATCTCAAATATGCATCCGGATTCAACATTGCGTGATATTCGGCCGGATCCAGCAAAGTTTGAATTCTCCTTTTGGATTTAACGCTTTTCTCATTCGATACGCTCAAAATCGTCGTTCGACGTTCCCTGATCGGATCCGGATCGATCGGTATACCAATCGAATGCAATCGATTGCACCGATTAGGCGGATCGATTTTGTGATTTTGGCTCTGATCAATGCGAGGATCAGGTGCATCTTGTTTACAGTATTTATGGCCTGATTTATCCAAGGCCATTTGAATGATCATGACTAATATGGCCATCAATGTTACGCTCAACGGTGCAGCCACGCTCAATGTGATCTCGTAAATAGTGAACGCACGAAACGCTGAATCGTCATCGGCCGCCATTTGGCATACCATTACGGTGTGTTCGTCCAGAAAATCGTAATCCGATTCGTTCACCGCTTCGGAATCAGCCTAGAAAATGCGTGATTGCGCAATCTGTGCAACCAGGGTTATGGGTTCGAATCCCATCGCCAGCATATTTTTTGCCTTTTCGCATAACGGGAGGAATGGGAATAATTTGTCAAAATGACCAATTGGTCATTTTATTGAACCTACTCTGACGAAAGGCACACGAATTTCCACGCTCCTGGTCACGGCTAACGTCCACGTATTGATCAGAAAACTGATGAGTGATAAGAAAATTAACCGCCTAATCGAATATCGCCTGCCGCTGATCATGGTATACATTCTGTACGGATTTCTCAAAGCGGACATCATTTCGATGGTCATCATGGCTAATGACCAAGCTGATAAGAAACAACTGGAATTCGAAACGAACGTTGACATTGTACATATTGTACTGGAATCGTGCCAATTCACGTTCACGTTCTTCAACCAGACCAAACCCAAACACAGGAGAAATATCGTATCGCTAATCGTGCACGTGATCAAATACGCATTGAATGGGAATTCTTTCAAGATCGCGCAATTGGAAGATATGATCACGCATAGCGTATTCCCGATTATACCGAATATAATCATCGATATAATATAATAATCGGAGATTTGTGATTGGAATTGATAAAGTTCATTCACGCGAATCTGATCGATTGTTGTATTGATCATTGATTGATCACCTTGTGCGGGTATTGGCATCGAAAATTGGCACGAAAAACTCGGCTAATCACCTTGCGTATGTAAAAAATCGATTTTTATGACCAATTCTCAGAAGGAGACTAAAACTGGATCCAAGGTATACCTAGCCAACCAGAATGCCCCCCCCCCGTGTGGTATCCATGAGTCCGAAAATCGAATTGAACTCCTGATTAATACGAAGAGTACCAGGATATAATCATATCAATCCAATATACATGCTTTCTAATCAGAGGTTCACGCGAAGATGCCTTATCTAGGCTTCCATTTTATCCAAGCAGCCTCCATCTGCTTGTTCATTACGAACCCCCCCCCCCCCCGCTGTTATTCTTTCCATTCCCGACATCGAAATAATTAATCTAATTATGGATATACAGATAAAGGATTTATGCGTTCACGACTTGGGATAAGATAAAAGGATTTACGTGTACATGTTTGGGATACGCCATACATCCGTGAGGATATAAACCTCAACCGCCATAACCTGATCCCCCATTCAAATAATGCTTATGACAAAACTGAATGAGCACACGTGCTA
>JAQIWJ010001291.1:0-12081 GCA_034695185.1 Discolaimus major
GGTTTTCAGCCTATGCTTCAACATTGCTGAAAACCGACTTCAAGCCTAAGCCGAAGATGAGAATACCGGCCCAGGTTATGGCGGTTTAGGTTTAGTTATTTTCAGCTTGGCGATAAATTATTGAGGTCACAACTTAAAAATGAAACCTACACGATGACCAGTGTTAAAAATTTGATCAGAATGTACCCAAATGTAATTTTCTTTCACATACCATCTAAAAAATCATGCTTTTTCCTAGCTTGATTTCTCATCCTGGTTCAAAACTGCTACTGATTACGGACTGACGCTGAAAGAAGACGATATAGTGGGCATATTTCCACAAGAATTCATGGAAAAATTTATCTCAGTGTTGTCGAAATACTCGAAGAGGTAAATTCGTAAACATACGCTGTAAACTTACTGTACACCAAGATGGGCAATTTTTTGCAGGACAATTGCCAATTACCAGATTTGGACAGTATTGAGATTCGCTGTCAATTACTTAGCGCCAGGACTAAAAGCCGATTTGGAACAATCGAAGTGGGAGCTGGAGGAAATTGTGCAAATTTCAGTAAGGTGAGCGCTGGCGCCATTGCCCCTAGCAGACAACACGCGCTAGTGCCATACAAGCTGGGCATGGCGCGAAATTTAAATTGGTATGCAAGATTAAAAAACTCTGTTCTGCAGGTCATCTCGCTGCTTGGATAAGACAAAGGATTTGCTGAAAATGCCACTATCTGCAACGTACGCGAGAAATCATTTCACTGACGAACAGAGGAAAGAAGTATTTGACGTACGTGATAATTTTTTGCACCGCTAGCATTTTCTGTCTAAGCCGGTAGAAAAGATGATCGAGAATATTCGTTTGGCAATGAAGACGACCATTGAGGAAACCGATTGGCTAAGCTTCAAGAAAAACTGCAACGCCTCGTTTCTCACGTGGCATATCCAACGCCTGAGATTTTCAATGACACGTGGGTAATGAAAAACCATGTTGGGGTAAATACATTTAAAAAATGTGAGCGTAACAGGTCATACAGTAGCCTGATTTCAGGCACTGCTACACGAAGATTCATATTTCGATAACGTAATTAACTTACACACGGCAGCTTCTGCAGCTTTGATTAACAGTTATCGCGATCCAGCAACACGATTTCGCAATGGATGGATATCGGATGCATATGATATCCAGGATGTTAATGCGTATTATTTTCAGGAAGAAAACGCCATGGGTATGGGAGTGAAAGTTTTTATTTTGCATGCTTTCTCACAGGGAACCCTCTCCAGCTGTCAGCGTATGCCCATTGGGACATAGCTGCCACTTGATGTTTAGCTTTGCCGGCTGCTTTCTTGCGGTATTCCATGTATGCACAAGATGCGCCGAATTATCATAATTATGGTCGACTTGGCGTTACCATTGGTCATGAGATCATGCATGGGTTTGACCACAAGAGTGAGTATTATCAATTTACGAGGAACCCTCTCTGGCTGTCAATTTGCTATTGCATCCAATTATATCTTAAAATGCAGAGGGTTATGAGGTGATCGATAATCTGTGTTGTTTATATGCCGATCCACTGAGTGACCAGTAAATGGCCATAGAAATGAAAAAGTGACCACTGGATTCCTTTGAGTAAATGCTGCATGCAAATGACACATCGAATGAAAACTGACTTCCTTGCGATCAATGATCTGTCACTTGTTCACCGTAAGCTTGCTTCAGTGGCCAAAAAATGCACTCTGAATATTGCAATACCTGGCGGTCACAGTTTTTGGCTGTTTTCTCATTTCACAATCAGTATTGGCAAAAAAACACCAGCATATTTTAGTTCAGGACACTAAGTGCTATCGTTTGATGTGCCATTTGCCCAGCTTATCTGAAGTTAAAAATGGTCATTGTAATCTTTGCTGGTCATAGGTCAGTTTGTGTATGGGCACAAATGTCTTGTAATTTTGGCATCTCCTTGGAGTGGCCAATTTTTCTGAGCAGGTGCCGATTGATTTTGCGATTGACACTTGGGGAGGGTTCCTCGTTAGATTGACATAATAACTGCATGTAACTTTGCATTCATCATGGTAGATATCAGGCACAATAAATATGGCGACATCGAGGATCAGTTTATTAGCAATGAAACGCTGGACGAATTCAATCGCAAGGCTAGCTGATTCGAAGATCAATACTCGAATATTACTGAACCTGAGACAGGAAAAAATCTGGACGGCCAGAGGACACTGCTAGAGAATATCGCGGATAATAGTGGATTAAGGATAGCTTATAAGGTTATTACTTGATTCACCATGACTGACCAAATGAACAGGATTTGGTTACAGGCATTCAAATCGGTTAGTCAGCAAAAGGAGAATAAGCTCGATCCTCGAAACACGAAATTACCTGGATTGCGCAATTATACAATGGACCAATTGTTCTTTTTGTCCTATGCTCAGGTATGGCATCTCAAATAAGGTATCATTGTTTGTTCCTAAAACTCCAGTTTTTGAAACGGATAACAAAAAACTGAGTTGGGTAACTGCATACGCTCATTATTCGATTAGCCGTGAAAATACCCGAGTATAATCAGCGATCGATCAAATAATTGCGGTTGAGGTTCATTTTTTCTGGTTTGCAATATACTGATACTCCTTACAGAGGTGGTGCGAATTATCGACCATTATGCACAAAGATTTATATCTCCATCGTAAGCATAGCTTGCCTAAATACAGGTACCAATGAGGATTTTGTTTAAAAATCTGATTGAGTGAATATTCAATTTAGAGCTAACGTGGTACTTCAAAACAACGAAAATTTTGCAACAGCATTCGGATGCGCAATTGGCAGTCAGATGAATCCTGAGCATAAATGTCGATTATGGTGATTGAGACATGAAGACGTAGCCTTTTGATCATATCGAAGGATTGATTGGTTGAGCAGGATTATGATGTTTATTTGAGTTACATTTGCATCACTGACCAGTAAATGACCAGAGAAGTTGACACACGAACTGCAGCTAGGCTGGCCAAGTGGGACCTCAAATCAAAGGTCATGATGTCCTGACTCCTAATAAGCTTGCTTTTATTTTGAGCTACGTTTAGGTACTGGTTAGAAACTGACCGAAAACCTGGTGTCTAAATTCTTACCTGTCACTAATGATTTTTCAAAGTTGAAACATGTGTTTTTACATTGCTAGAGTGTATGTTGTGTATTAGAACAATGGCTTTCAAATATTTTCGGTTTTGGCTGTAATTCCTAGCATTAGCTATCGTTGAAAGCATTTTTTAATCGTGTTTGCTTCTAAGAATGATAACCTTGTGTCTGGATCTTAAAGTTGATAGCAAGCCGAGCCATTTTCCAACCGTCGAATAAATTTCAAGTGGGGCCAAAGTGCCATTTGGTACCAAGTGATGTTACGCATAAATTATCATGATTGCGCAAAGATTCCAGTGTCATATTTTAAAAGAAGTTTACGTGATTGCATGAGACGCGTTGAAAGGGCTTAATGTAAGCCAAGCTTATAGTGGATAAAGATCCATCCAGATAGAGCACAAAACATTGTCCCCGTTTTCTTGATTACATGTTTTTGAAAGATATGCTTGTTATGACTAGCCTAATACTCTCCATCAATATCACATGTTTTACGTACATTCTGGGGATTTCTCCTGCGTCTACTTATCAATGATCTTCCTTGTGGCCATGATTGAACAAATTACACAAGCTGATGAGTGTAAAGTTTGGAAGAGTACAGCGTTCCCTCAAATACAGGTTCATAAAACACATGGCTTACCAAATACAGTAGTTATCCCTACTTACAAGTTTTGGTTTAGCGCTGCTCATCTTCACACCTTCTAAAAAGGCAGGTTTATGACGCTGCAACCTGCATTGTCACGTTGCCCGCACATTACTTCTTCACTCACATGACGAACATCTAAGATGCAGCAAAATGTAAATACATTTTATCCGGTAGTGGAACGTCATAGATAATACAGATCGTCCAACGGTTAACTAATTTATACCACTTGTATTCACATGTATTGTTCAGAATTTTGGACTGTACTGTAAGTTCTGTAAGTGGTTGTTGATAATCATCACTTCATGGAAAACCCCAAGAAAATATGCACCGTTGTTGTTTTGTGTGAAGTTTCTTCAGCATTTCTACAGCCCATGAAATTTTACTCCTAGCAGATGCCATGTTGGTTTGGCAAACTTTATGGCTCATCAGAAGTTGGCGGTTTATACCCATTGCAATTAAAATCACCTTTTTCCAGATCTCACAATGCAACCACGTTCATTATCAGATCTATGCCTAATTACTATCAGATATGGAGTGGACAGTGGAAAAATCACTGATTTATCCACGTTGGTCCCTGGCTGTAGACAAAAGCTGTTCAAATTAGCCTTGATGTATGGTATTGTCAATCATCCAACATTTGTATCACTGTTCAGTTGTGTGGATTTTCTGAACAGCCTGAAAGGGATTATTGACATTCAAGATGGAATTGTGCAGGACCATTTCTTGTTGCAATGCCTGACTAAATCGTTGGATGAGAAAATCGACAATAACCAGACCCTGGGTTCTTGTATCACCGAACTGCGTGCGAATCTTTATATTCCAAACGGAGCTTGCTGGGAGGGGCATGCAACTGGCATTATTCGACTGATGTGCAAATGTCCGAATTTGAAAGCGCTGCATATTTACATCGCGGCTAATCAGCGTTGTTTGGTGAAGTTGCTCAATGCAACGGAATTGCGTGGACGAGTTTTGGAATAATGGAAAATTTGGAAGAACTTTCATTAACGTCGAATGGTTTTGCATGCGTATTAGGCGAAGGCCCTGTTATTCAATTCAAGAAATTGAAATCGTTGCGTTTGATGGGGGTTGGACTTAGACCAGATCCATGCTGGATGCCATTGATGCAAAATATGCGTGGTACTTTGGTGAAATTGCGCTTGCACGATACCACATTCGGTCCAAATGGGCAGTGTTCAATTATACCATTCCCAATGACCAAATTGCGATCTTTGCATTGTCACCCTGCTTACATGCCGATTGGAAATTTAGGACAGTGCCCTGATTTGACTGATGTCAGTTTCGCGATGTGTTCGTTATCTCGAACCGAGATTGCCATATTGAATTCTATCAATGTAAACATTGATATTTCGTTGCGTATTCTTCTGGGGCATGCATTCATAAATGACTCTGCTAACGGTGCGATCAGCATATTGGGCGCCAAAATCAGCCACGTGCATATGGACATTGAAGCTAACAGGGCTCCAGGCAACGTCCCGAATGCAATTCGTCACATTATTGCCAGCTGTCCAAATTTGACCAAGCTCACCCTAAACGACAATACTCCAATTGTAATGAATGCAATGCAATATCGAGACTGGCAACAATCGATGATCGTTTTACAAACGTATTTTGATGATCATCAACGTGCTTCTCAATTACGTGAATTGAAATTGGTTGGGTCTATTGATTCACATGTTTTGGACGCCTTATTCATGAACTGTTCAAATTTGGAGACATTGCGACTGAATAACTGCCCACAACTGAGAAATGATCACCTGATCAGTTGGGCCATGGATGACAGGAAGGTTTCTGAACTGCGCATAGTCGATTGCGAGCAGATAACCGATATCGGAATCATACCATTACTGATCAGCAGTGGGGAGACCTTAAAAGATTTCGCATTCAGGCGAGCTAAGGATCAGCTGTGGACCGATGCACGATTATGGAACGTCTTGTCATACTGTTGCCCGAATTTGAAATCAGTCGCATATTTCGGCGGCAATGAACATTCGAAGAAGAAATTCGTGAATCAAGGGATATTTTAGCATAGTATGTGTGAGAGAAAGTATTCGTTCATTTTACTACAGGATTCCATGAGAGTATTGTACTGGGAGAAAGTTTATCTTCAACATCCCTATTCGGAGTTTAGTAATTGTTCGTTTGTGTTACAATATAATTGCTTGCTTTGCAATAATGTGTAAATGAGAATAATATAGTTCAAAATTATTGGCAAATTACTTCCGTGCCTCAATGGAGCGTTGGTAAAGCGGCAGCACAAATCGTGTCCCAATCTTACTCTTAAAAGGATTCTCTAACAACAAGAGAAAGGGCCAGAAAATACGGCCAACCAGAATCAGGGAAGAATGGTTCACACATCCAGCTGATCACAGCATCAATGTCATAATCATAAATTCCAAATTTGCCTGCTCATTGAAAATTGATCATGACACTGATCATGTTCACTTTTCACAAATCATGATATTTTTCATCGACTTTTATTAGCCTGATGAAGACGCCTGGAATTATGACAAATGGTCCCGTCAATTTTCCTTTCCAACACACATGTCACAAATAGATCATAATCGATTTGCGATACATCGATTTCTGTAGCGATTTTTAGTAACGTGAATTCATTTTGATGCCCCCAGGATATACTGTAGTGGCTGGTTGAATAATTCGCAAGAATGCGAATGCCCAAAGGCGCTGTTCATGCGACTGGTCAGTGACGCATGTGCCCTACTAAAACTTGGATGGTCAGTTAGGGTCAGTTGTCTACTGTAGGTATAGGATTTGATTGAGAATGTAAAATTGGTTTGGATGTGTGAATTTTAGTGTCAGCATTGGGATAGGGTTGACGATGATTGTTATGATCGAATTATAAATTCTGCTATAGTTTCTGTGCTGAAATTCAGGGGTGACTTATCTAGGTTTTGGGGTAATATTCGGATGTTAGAAATGTTACATTTCATGCAATTTTGTGAATTGAGGTGAAGGTTCTCATTTTTGGGTTATAAATTGCCGTGTTTCGTATTCTTAGGGTTGGATTCCTTGAATGGATTGTCGTGTACGGCTGTTGCTGTTGGACTGTTGATCTGGATATTGTGATCATTGGCCTTGTATGGCCTTGTGTCTAGTGTCGGAATAAACGGTTGGCATTGCATTAGCCTTTTCATAGGCAGGAGCTCTCCTCCTCAGCATTGCTAACCAAATCCGTGACATTCTGATCAATCGGATGGTGATCCTGATGATTTGGCATGATCGGCTGCACAGGAATACATGCTCATATGATCAATTCTTGATCAACAAAAATTGATTCCGGTTTTCGTGCGTTATTACTGCTCATCAAAATTTCGCATTTTGAGCTTTGCCGAAATTTCACGATCAAAGCACTGGTTTTAGGAAAATCGACCTTGGAGAATTCATTGATGCCCTTAGTTGTATTCGATCGATAATGATGAAGTTGAACACAATTACTAATGTTCATTATATCGATTTCTGAGTAATCATATCACGATCAATGGATAGAACATGGTCGATTGTAGTATGGGGTACACCCCGACATGGTTCCCATACATATATTTTCATTGGAATTTCTTGATAGAAATATTATGTAATGGAGGAAAGGCATTTTCAAAACTAGAAATGCTTTTAGAAACGCGTGATTATAAAATGAAATGCACGTTTTTCCGGGACAATTTGACATGCTGATTCTGAGTCTCACATTTATTTATCCGTTCGATCGACAGTTAGAGATTTGATCAAAATGATCGATTTCTGATAGAGGGTGATAGCTTGATTTTGATTTCACCAATCGATAGGTGTATATAAATTATTTTCAGGGCCAGTTCGATCGCTAGAGTAAATGGCTGATGGATATCACTCAGGACAGTACCAGAGCCATGGACGCTTCCAATACAGATTATGCTCGCCTCACCGCTTATTCTCTCGAAATGTAAGCAGTGGTATGGTAAAATCGATTTGTGAACTTGGTAATCATATGGTGATATTTGTCATATTTAGTAGCCATTAGAGTATACTTCACATTATGTGAAATCTATGACGATCACATAGCTTATTGGAAATTATATGCAGCTGTTTTTCACCAATATTATAGTCGGATTTTTTAACCGCATCGTTTGTAAAAGATACTGGCTCATTTTGATTGGTTACTGGGCCAGCTACAGTCTGCTACAGTCATTCCACCAGTGTACTTGGTTTTTAACGAAGTCACTATAGCCTATTCATTTCTGCCTTTCCAACAGGCACCTGTTCATTTTTAGTTTTAAAACACTTCATATGGGCGATCTTGCTGACGTATGCACCTGGGCGTCCAATCAATGAGCAGGCCTATCTTTTACAAAGGACGCGGTTAAACAATCCGACTTTAGTTGGCTCAATCGATACGCAGTATGTATGCACAAGTGGTGGAAATTCTATTCATAAACTGTTCAATGTGGAGTGGAGAAGCTGGAGATGAGCAAATGCCCACAGATGAAGAATGATCACTTCATCATTTGGGTAAGATTATACGTATAAAGCTATTCTCCAAATTGTGCATCGATTGCGAGCAATATCACTGATAATGGTCTCATACCATTACTGATCAGCAGTGGGCTTCAGGCCATCAAAGGATCAGCTATATGCTTCTTGCACAAATTCGAAATCACTTGCATTTTTTGGTGTCAAAGATGCGAAGAAGAAATTTCTGAGTCAAGGGATATTCAAGAATTTTTGAGGGAAACTTTTTCATTTGGATTTCACGACTGCACGAGAGTACTGGGCTGAAACTTGTCATTTCAGCATCTCATCTGAGATTTTAGTAACTTTTTTGCATTGCAATATATTTGTATGGTTTGCTATTTTGTAACAGTTCATCCAGTTTCAAAGCGAGTTCAGTTCACTCACTGCTATTTTTGTGCATAGATCCTTGGTGGCATGGTTGAAAAGCGGTTGCTGTTTAGGCACTATTCAACACCCTTAGCCTTCCTAATCTAATAAAAACGCGACCCTGGCGGAAGTGCCTGGAAAAGGTTTATTTCATGTGGTTCTTTAGAATTCAATTAGGACAAAAACCGTCCAATCTAGCTTCGGATTCTTGATCATATAAGTGCTCTCATGCTGCAAAAACTTTTTCGTGAATGTGATTGATAATGCTTTTCATCATGCCGCCATGGCTGAACTGAAGCCTCTAAAGCCTTATTGGGTAAGATGGAAATATGGATTTTTATGAGGGTTGGTTCACTAGAAAATACGCTTGCTGATAGCCAATGGCGAGGAAGCACAAATCACACTAGAGTTGGGTCTGAATTATATTTTACATGCCCTGATGTTTCAGTATAGGATTTTAATTTAATTAGAGTATAATTAGAGTATACTGATTTTCAAAATAATTTAAGTTTGGATTAGAGTAGCAGTATGCTTAAAGAAATCCTTAAAAAGGCTTAATTAGTGTATAAGTAGAATATACTTATATTAAAAATAATTTAAGTATGGGGTTTCAGTATGAGTAGAAGTATACTGAAACATCAGGGATTATATGTTGACTTCAAGTGTGGCAAAATCAGTAAAAAGTCAAACTTGAAACAAAAAATCTCAGTTTCTATAATTAGAAACTAGTCATTAATCAAATAAAGTCAACGTGATAATGATAAGATCATAGAGGAAAAAAGTGAAATCAATTGAAGAAACTTCTAAATCCATGCAAACCCAGTAAAAACAGTTTCTCCATTAATGTAAGGAAAAAGCGGTTCACATCCTAATGGCTTTTGCCCTCTATTGGAGGTATAATCACTCAACGGTAGCTGGAACCTTAGCAAAAACCTCGGTCTGGGCCAAAAAGCCGAATCTCATTCGGAGTAATATTCTAAAAGGACATATTGATCATGGTTTTTGATTTTATTGCACTATATGAAGGCACAATGCTTCGGCTAAAATCAAATTGAGGTAATTGGATTTCGAAGATAAAGCCATGAATTACTTCATAATTTTCGTCTTATGCAATGCCGCATCTCCCGCCAGAATGGTACTACGGCCCACACAAATATAATTATCCTTCAAATTTTTCCTGCCACTTTTCCCAGTCCACCCTTTTATTCGAGGAGTGTGCTTTTTGGGAGAATACTGGTTCTTCAAAATTTGATTACAGTGGCCATCTTTCGCCGTAACCTGATGCATGCCCCTTCCTGGGATTCTAAGCATGATTTTGTCAATGTAATCAAATCAGTTTTTATATTCAGATGTTCATTAGTGAAGGCGTGAATTTGAATATGAATGGTACGAATTTCATGTAAGCTGAAGTCGCTTTCATAATTATGAAAAGGGGCCTGGTGAATACAAGGGATCCATGTCGAATGCCATTCGGCTCAGGTCAGAGAAGTAATGGCCTGAAAATTAGAGATCGCTGGTTCAAACAAGGGCACTGGAATGGGTTTTTCATTTTTACCAGCTTGGCACTGTTCAGGTTCTAATGTGTTTTGATCATTATAGACTGGACTATTCATACGGTGCATTTGCAAATCAAGAGACAAGTAACAAATCGTATATTGTGAGATTGATCCCTGATCGTGAGAAGTAATTACACCACTTGCATCACTCCAGGGCCTAAATGGTTGCTCTTTTCAGAAATATATGGGAAAGGGAAAGCAAAGCTGCGGTGAAGAAGCGTTGTAGCTGTCCGCCTGGTTGCTTGTGTTTAAGGATCAGTGATGAGATGATTGAAATGAAGTTCTATTTAATGCGATCTTGTGCATGAAAATATAATGGATTAGCTTATCTCTATTGTACAATGATTTCTTGGTTTCAATCACGCTTCCAGGTCCTGAATCATAAGTCTCCTCACTTTCTTCATCCGATGTGGAGCGCAGCCTAGAGACCATGATTATCGATTTGAATTTTAAAAACAGGCGGTTTCACATTGCTTGTTTAGTTTGTTGCTGCTGGCTTCATTCTTAGGCAAAGGGACAAGAATGAGCCGACCGTTTGAATGCGCATTTTCATTCCACATTGAAGTTACTCCTGATTGGCTTTGTGTGTTCGTCTGTCCAAGCGTTCTGATTGGCCGAAGGTACCGCCTTGCGAAGTGAGCACGCCTATAGTGAGCGTGGGAGCGTTTTTGAACGCGTAAGGAGGGAAGGATGTGAAAGGTAAACAGATGCCTAGAATTGCCAAGCGAAATCAGGATCGTTGTGAGGTATGCGGTAATGCGAACATCATTCTAGTTGCATGATGAAGTTGGTTGTAGTGAGTAAGACCACGCAATTCTTGAATGAATGAATCTTGCGCTTTCTGATGTTGAAGGGTTCGACCAAGGGAGGGGCATGATCGGCTTCGATTGACTTGCTATGATTGATCATTGATTCAGCTGGAATTAAACACCCCATCCAACAAACAGAGAATTCATTCATAATGACTCAACACATAAAATTGCACAACTTATTTGTATCTGAAAATGACCAATGTCAAATTCCTGAACCAGAATGTGAAAGTCAGACAGACAGATGGTCAGAGCTAGTCACTGAAGCTGGCATGATACTTTTAATAGGGTTGTTGAAACTGATCTTGGAATAGGAACTGGTGCTATCTCGAACGGAATGACTTTAATTCGCAAGTGCATTGTTGATTCTGCTGGGTCTGGTTGCTGACGTTGTTCTTGTTTGAATCTTCTTGAATATTTCTTCCTTGATAGGTTCTTGGCAGATGATTGGCTGCTGAAGGCAGTCGATTGTTATTGTGATTGCTTCATGTTGAGACATGAAATCCTCGAATCTAATTACTCTATGGATGCATCGTCAGATAAGCATGCGAAATATTGTTTTGTGTCTGACAATATGAGTATCATAATGAGAAATATCATTTTTCTCATTCTGAGGACGTTTTCTTGAGCGCAGTTGATCGTATAAGGAAATCAATGTGATCATCGGGTAGAACGTTATTTCCTTAAAAAAAAATCTCTTTTGTCAAAATGGCCGCAGTACTTTTTCAGCCAAAATATAACTTAGAAAATGTTTTTTTACCCTGGACATTGAACCAGAGAGTTCCAGAGCGAACGATACAGAAATTTTTAGTCCTCATGATATGCCTGATCATTGCCATCATTGTCCAAGGTCTTTCCAAAATGGTCGATGCCAAGAAAAAGCCTGTCAAGAGGAAGTGTCCGCCGTCAGAAATGAATGACGCAGTGTTACCCGCCCCAGCGAGCCTCATGAAAGACAATAAAACGCCAAGCATACTGTCAATGGGTTTACAGGGTGATTATAAAGTCACTACCCTACTTTGAATTTGAATAACTTTTGATGTAAGCATGCTGTGGACCTGAAAT
>JAQIWJ010001292.1:0-12080 GCA_034695185.1 Discolaimus major
AATGCACTCTTCATAGATAGAGGATTCATATTCACACGTTGTTATTTTGCAGAAACCGGCAAAGAATTGAAAGTTGGTGGTGATCTGCCGGAGCCGAAAAATATTCCACCAATGATCGCCCATGGACAACCACGTCAGCCATTAAATGGACCGGCCCGTCTCGCAGTACCACTACCACCGCCGCCGCAATTGATGCCCATGGGAGGCCGTTTCTTGATACCACCACCGCCTTTGATCCACCATGGACCGGTCCGTGCAGCAGTGCCACAGGCAGCGCCCATTTTTATACATCCAATCGCTGGCGAAGTTCAACGGCAATTTCAACAAGATGCAGCTCGATTGCAACGGGAACTTATGGAGCAACAAGAACGTCGAGATCGAATGGTTCGGCGATTTCATGAAATGGAAGCAGACGGTCGACGGCAACAACAAATGGAACGGCATCGTCAGGAACAAGAAGCTCGCCTGCAACGCGCTCGGGAACATCAAGCAGCAGCTGCTCTACGACAGCATTCGCCGCCACGTCAGCATCACGGCCAAGGAAATCATGTTCAAAATCGAGATTCTCCTCGTCGTCGCGATCGAGATCGTTCTCCACAGCGTCGTCCGAATGGAGCTCGACTGCAATCAGTGATCGGTGCGGTTATTCAGCACGAAAATAAATGATTCCGAATCGACTGTTTCTCAGGGTTTTTTTCACTTTGACTTGTCTTAGCGAAGATTGTAACTTCCAATTGCATAATCGGTATTCTTTTTTTCGGGATTATTGTGTTCATTCTTGTTCATGACTAGTGCCTTCGCGCGTGTACGATTTACTAATATTATGCAGCTGAATATGATGCTATTGCATTTCGAATAATTCACTCCTTGTATGTATACGATATTTCGAGTAAAATTCATTCAATTTTAAAAAGTTTGAATATTCTTGATGTCTTTATTGGCTTGAAAAGCCTTATTTCTGAAAGTAATTGATATTATTGAATGTATAGCTATTAGAAATGCGTGTGATCAATATTCGATCACTCAAATCGATCATCTTCGATGAATATGATTGTGTATTCCGTTTTGCAAATAAGTATCTCGTCCAAGGGGTCTCGTCCTTTCCGGTATTGGTAAATGACCAGTAGCATCCCATAGACTGGGTGCTTGTAATAGAATGTATCCCATTCCGATCAAATTGGCCAACGTGAAGAAATACAAGAGAATTCGATCGATCACCAATGCCACGTATGCCCAATCTTCCACGCCCTGAAAGAAATTTGATAGGTTTTCGCTTATGATGCAGGCTGTCCATGCATCAGAATTTATTGATCGTCTTGACCAGTGGTCACTCCGATGCTTGCATTGGACTTCATTGTTCAACTGAACATTAGACCAGTGGTCACTATCATCAAAAGAGCACGCTTATTGGAAATTGCGCAATCCTGCAAGGGCCCGCGGACGTTGGTCACTCTGCTGACCCCCCGAATGCTCACTTTAGCCGCATCCTCTTTCCTCGCGAAATGATCAGCGATCATATGTACATTTCCGATCATCCGTCGAACGATTAGGAAATTCAAACCGTATCTTCCGGCCGCTCGAGCCAAATGCGGAATTTCTCTGAGCGCGAAATACGGACTCGTACGTCGTTGGAACGAGCCGAACATTTGTTCGCTCATGGCTAAACTATTTCGAATCCTCCGTTTCACGTCCGATAACCTGGCATCTTCGTCGTGCCATTCGGGTACGTGCATTCGTAAAAGTTTCGGTACCGTATTGAGGAAAGTTCGTTCGACGAATTGGGAAGTTTTATGTTGAATCACGCTTCGATGATGTACGTTCAATACGAGCACGTTGACGGCGATCGATACGCTCAATAAAGTCATGGTGAATAGTAGATATTGCGCGATTAAGGGCATTTTGACGCTATTCGGCGGCAGTAAATCGGCTAAGGCGATTAAAAACACGATCAACGCCATGAACAATTGAATGGAGAGCGTCATTTTCTTCATCGATCTAGCCGGTAGATAAAACGCGAACGTGGTCAAGGAGGAAATCATAATACAGGGTAAAACGAAGAATACGGTGAAGAAGAGGGCTTTTCGGCGTAATTTGAATTGGAATCGTATATCGATGTATAATTGCGAACCGCAACATCCGAAATAGGCCAATTCGTGCCGAGTGTTGGTAAGATTCAATAATTCCCATTCGTCGCTCGTCTCGTAGTAGGATAAATCCATGCCCGTTTCTTGATACCGGATTCGGGTACCATCGAAATCGATTTCCCTTATGCCGCCGCGTTGCCACATGTCCAGCAACGAACCGTCGGTCGACCAGGCGCCGAATTTCATTCTGATAAGAAATGAGCATGCATCACGAGATTTGAATTCTGTAAAAGCTGCCAAGTCACGGCTTCCGAAATGCATGCAAATTTTTGCATTCAAATTTCGATCACCTGCATTCTTGCGTATCGTAAGGGAAATATTGGATGTTGATATCGCAATAAGATTTATAAATGGCCGGCGGTTGCCAAACTACGGTACCGTCGTAATGCACAACAGCAGTGCCCAGAATGGTCACATGCGGATCACCGTTCGAACTAAAATGGATATTTTTCGCATGCCAAAATTGACCGGTCATTTGGAACCAATTCAAGGGTGCTTTGGCCAATGGTCAAGGCCCATGGCCTCTGAGCCCCATTCAAAACTCGACCATTCAAACGCTTACTAACTTATCATAAAGAATAATATCAGGCAACCAAAGTTGATGCGCTTCGATGATGATCTTTTTTATACCACCGTACTGGCTAATATTCCATTGCAATTTTGAATCTTTCCATTGCTGCGCAAGAATTCTACATTATCCATTCGAAATTTGAAAGTCTATCTTACCATTTCGAGCCATAAATTAGTGGTCATTTCTTGTAATTTCTCATTCTGCAATGATGAATGATTATTTCGTGATTTTGGACGAGGGTACTGTAACCGCCTTACGATATCTATGATTCGAATCAACGATGCGGAGAATGTGACGTTCATCGTTTGATGAGGATAAGAATTTGGAAGCACGTTCTTATTATATTTATACATTAGATCTTCGTACAATTGCCAAGCGTGATCACGCCAATTCGCACGAACCATGCCTTTGGAAAAAAATGGGTGATCAAAATTTTGAACGCATTTTATCCGTCAGACGGGTCCGTGGGACCGAAATTTGCATCCTCAGGATTTCACATCCAAAATGCCCACCCTCAATTTTCACGCTCACCAAAAATCATCAATATCCAAATCCACACGAACATTTTCAAATATTTCAACACCTCATCCAGGGAGGGAGGGGAAATGCAGTGTTTATTTTCATTCTAGGAGCCAAGAAGCGTTTAGAATTTGCTACGTCTGGAATGAAATGCTATGAATTCAATCATGTTTAACCTCCCCATTTCGAACAGGGAGAACGGGGGCTTTTATTCATTCTCGAAATTGCATTCTCCTCAGACGCCAGTTGGTTTCGAGGATAAGAACATTCATCTTCCGCCGGCTGGAATGAAAAGAAGTCTTGCCGCTTGTAGAAATCCTTTTCACACCCACGGTGAAAAGGAGCAAAAAATTGAACCCAACCCGTCTCATTATAACACAATTTTCAGTGCGAATTTTTACCTCGGGTACATAAAAGTATGCGCGTACAAAAAAATCGTGAATATCCGTACAGTAAAGATTATGCGAGAATATCTCAAGGTCATGGAATGCTAATCATACGCAATGGCAAGAATAAGTGAACAGTGATAATTAATCGTACAAAAAATTTTCTTCAAAAATATGAATACTGCTATTATGCTGGAATAAAATTCATACCGAGAGTACAGAGCAAAAAGAAACTCGTGCAAAAAGTGCATCGATAAAGCAGTATTAAAAAGCCATGTAAGCAGCGCATTTTTGAATACGAAATTCAAAAAAATAATCATCATCATCTTAGTCAGAACTTCAAAAAACCTATTCGCTAACATGGAATGTGTAAATTGCCAAAAACCTCCACAACAGCAAAATACGCTAGCTGAAATGCACGTACCTCCCAACCACCTTCAATGGAATCCGTCCTTATTCTTGCTGATCATCCGCCTTCGTCGATCTTTGCTTTTTCTTCGGATGACGCGATTTGGACTTGGATTTGCACAACGGACAAATCGGTGCGTTGCGATGAATTTGTTGTTGACAGCTGGTGCATGTCTGAAACGAGACGAATTTTAGTGACCGCATTCTGAGCAATGTAGCAATGAATGCATACCTTCATGGGTGGTTGTTGCTGTTTCGATATAGCACTGAACGCAGCACCCATTGGATCGATTTGTCCAAAACCAGCGCCACCAGTCGATCCGTTCGGGTTATCCGGTGCCGTCACTGATATTGAAGGCGATCGTTCGGCCGATGGTCTAGACGCATTTTGCACAGCGGTTTCGTCAGGCGGAGCCGTTGGAGTTGGATTCTGAATATTGCCCATCGCCGCTATTATCGGGGCCATGATGTCGAACATGCTCGAACGACGGAAATTGTCCAAATGCTGAGCGTACATGTTTTGACGATACGCCAGAGTTAAATGCGGCCAAATCGTCGGCAAAGTCGACTGGTCGAATTGCGGTTCTTGGCTGACAGGATTGTGATCACGTTGGAATATTCTGAAAATATTGGAGCGAATTAATCGAGCACCGAAATTTCATAGCAGCAGTATACTTACTCTTCCAAATCACAACCGTCGACCAAATTCGATGGTAATCGTTCTTTGCCCATAGCATCGCGAATTTCATCGATCTCGCCGCGTAGAGTCAATAATTCGTTCTTGTACATCCGTTGAGCGTTCTCGATGCTCTTTTGACGACTGGTTTCGGCTTGCTTCAACGCTTGTTCGAGCTGAAATAAAAATAGTTTTGAGAATTTGCGAGAAAATTGCAGAAACGGTGAGACTGACTGAATTTTCAGCCATCATATACTAGGCCAAAATTTCCAGAAATAAATCTCACTTACCACGTTCATATCCGTATTGATATTACGTAATTCATTGACCAAGGCTAATTTCTCCGTATTCAAATCGTCCAATAACGATTTAAAATCACGAACGCATTCTTTTTCCACACGAATTTTATCCACTTCGCGTAAGAATTCGTCGCGAACACGATCGATGGTCGATAATTTGGTCCTAAAATATGAAAAAATCGATAAATATCATTTCTCCGAGAATCCAGGGAAAATTCTAGGTTTTTTAGAAAATATTTACCTCAAATTTTGTTGCAATTGAATATCCATTTCCAATGTATTCAAATCGGGTGATGGCATTGCTTCGAAATTTGATCAGACAATGGCAAGAATTGACGAAATCGAGCAGAGATTATTCAACCGCAATCCAGGAAAATATGACTAATATCCCAAGAAAGATCAGCGAGCGGTTACAGTAATCCTTGCCATTTGCAACTACTGACAAAATCCCGAACCCGTAACCCGCAAATTCTGTTCCGGCCCCGTAAATATTTGAATTGACCATAGAATACATTGTAAAACTAAACCCGGTCCCGCTCAAATGTCATAAGCAGATCCGGCTTGTCATAAGAAACCGGAAGTGTGCTCGGGGAGATTGGCCTAGAAATTCGATATTTCCAAATATTTCTTGGGCAGAGATCATCATTTTTGTCGAATTTCATCATTCGATCAGTCGATATTTAATAGAAACTCGTTGCTCAAAATTATTCTAATCCGTTAGCTCAATGGGGAATTCAGCATCTGGCGTCGATTCCGGACCATCTCATCAGCCAACATCGAATATTGATACCAAAAATGAGAATATTCGTGGTTGTCCAGTAATGCATGATTCAAAGAATACTGATCAACCGATCCCCGTTTATCGATCAGAATGTCCAGCTGCAGTTGGAAATACGCCAGAAATAGATCAGCGGAATATGGTGAGTTTTTTTGTGAAAGCGAATTTTAATGCATGGATCTTGATGATCCGTTGATAATTTGGATATACAGGATTTCCGTTGTTTTAGATGCCACCGCCGAATCAATTACCAGCTCCGGATCAGCCGTTCCCTTTACCAACTGCACGCCAAACTTCATCTATACCGAAAGCCGGAGGAAAAGAAGGCGAAACGTGGCAATATCCGAGTCAACAAATGTTCTGGAATGCAATGCTGAAGAAAGGTATGCGAAATGCATTTTTTCCTTCACTCATCATGCTCATGGATATCCATATTTTAGGTTGGCGTTGGAAAGAGGAGGATATTAAATCGGAAGATATGGCCAATATCATACGACTCCACAATGCCAACAACGAGCAAGCGTGGCGAGAAATTTTGAAATGGGAAGCGTTACATTATAAGTAAGCAGTTCAATTTGCATTGCGAAAACGCATATAATTGATACGCGTTTGTTTCAGGGAATGTAATTGCCCGAAATTGGTCAGCTTCAAAGGCAACGCGAAGAAATTCACGCCACGCGCTCTTGTTCGACAATTGCTCGGTTATGGATTGCCATTCGATCGTCACGATTGGATAGTGGATCGGTGCGGAAAGAAGGTGCATTACGTCATCGATTATTACGACAACGGGCCGGTGGATCCGCGTACAGCAGAATTCACTTTCTTGGACGTTCGACCGGCCTTGGATTCGTTTACGAATTGGTGGGATCGAACGGTGGTTGCTTACATTCGATTCAAATGGGAATATCTCGGGTGGGAACCGAAAGCACCCATGGTTCATCAAGAACAGAAGCAGTCGAGTTGAATTCGAGGACGGCAATGACATAATGGTGCCTCTGATTATCAGTGGACTCGTTTGCTTTATCCGCAGCGTATGATAGTGCATTCTTTGAGCAGGAATGTCTAGTTCTTTCCGTGGTATATTACTTGTGGTCAGTAGAAGTATATTGCAGTTAGAGAAATGGTCTGATTTTATGACTCGGATTAGGCCTATTATTGGCTGAATATCTTTATGATCATGATCTTCTATTGTGTATAGATATGCAAAACGTAGAGGTCCGTTTGACCTCATTTATGTTGCGATGAGTACATGGTGGTCGCACCGTTGGTCGTTATCTCTTGCGTGGCCTTGCAGCATTTGCATCCGAATTTCTCGAATATCTTGCGCGTTTGCTTCCTTGCACTGGGCAAAGAGCATATGCAAATGATGGGATCCGTGATATTCGGAACGTACCATACCAATGATACGATCGGTGCGTATTCGCGTAAACTCACTCCCATCGCGTATGATGAGAAATCGAATACGGTCTCTGGTAAGAGACTTACGAATACCGAAATGCTAATTCCCACCACCAATCGACGACTACGACGTATTCTTTTCTCCGCCCTTTGCTGAGCCGCGGTTGCGATCGCCGACATTGGTTGGACCGCGTTTTTCTGTCGATTGCGCAATACGAATACGACTACGTACGTGCACGGGCATAGAATCCAAGGGATCAATCGATCGGTCACTAATCGAGTGACGTTCAAGATCTTATTCAAAATTAGAATCTCGTCGAGTACCGGTTTCGGTAAGACGAACGCGTGTAAGAAATCGGGCGCTTCGAACGGATCCACGCGAACCGTGGCCAACGCTGGCACGTATTGTTGGAAATTATAAAATACCAACACGATCGTATGCGATGCGATGACCGCGAATATCTTGAACGCAACGCGTGGTTTGGTCTCCGACGATGGATAATGCGCGTGATGATAAACGATCAGTAATCGATCGATACTGATACAACACGTTAACCAAATATTGACACCGGCAGTGACCCTGAAATCGTGCTTTACATCATCCGATCAACCAACGATCAAAAATCGGAACTTACTGCATTCCGAACGTGGTAAAATCTAACAGTATTGCCGGCAACGATTGACATGCGAATAATCCAAGCGGTATGAACGAAGCTAATATCGGACCACCCATGATGGCGCTCGAAATGCACAATACGAAAACGTACACGTCCTGATTCGACCAACGTTTTTGCACCATCAATATGAATATGAGGAAAATATTCAAAATTAAGCTAACCATGACCATGCAGGAAATAATGGTCAACGTAACGACCGTTGGTAATCCAAATATATTCTCATTGTAACCTTGAATACAGACGGTCGTGTTATTCGACATGCTTCAAATCTGGGCAAATGCGTCGGTGTCTGCAAATGATCACATTTCGGATCAGCAGAATGACCAAAGGGATCACCTCAGGAATTTATTCCGTCTAGGCGTTTTTCTACTAATTAGACCGCAGTAGACTGAAATAATTAGCCATTGTCCAATGGGAAAGGGTTCTCCGCCTTTATTATTTAAGCGTCCCTGGCCTCAATGAAGAAGCCGCCAATTCAATATGTAGACACGGATATAAAATTGCGCAATTCATGAAGCAAGCTTCACGACCCATAATCACACGAATATTAGATTTTCAAATTTGTTCAAAATGCATATTTTAAATAATCAATTATCACCATTAGATTTTGCATAGTCGATTCTGCAATCACTTCGTCAGGTAGCATTTACAGGCACGTTTTCCTGTACAATCGGCTGACTGATCAAGTTATCGGTATATCGAAAATTGTGATCAAGTTCCTAATTGCTGATCTTATCGAAAAATCGAAGCGATCACTGGAATCTCCGTAGCCGATTATCCAATAACCCACTCAGTGATCATGTAAATCGAGCGATTTTGCACATGAAGCGTATCGAAAATCCATACGAGCGGTTACAGTATGCCATACAAATCGGAATCGATTTTTCATGATCACAAAGCGATTGAGAGCATGGAATCCTATACGATTGACCATGCACTATCGTTTGCTGCTATTCAGATCGTAATCGATATATCGGAAATCGATATTTCTGATCAAGTCTGTAAATATTGATCAGGTATCAAACTAAAGACGATTTTTGGCATCAACATGCGTAGTTGTCCCAGAAATGTGCATTGGAGGCACCAATCATATCGAAATCGATCGATCATGCTCTACGCAATGATCACGGTCTGATCACTTTGAAATGGATATTTAGAAAATCGATATTTTCAATCAACCTCACAAATAAATTCGATAGGTGTATAAAAATAACGCATTGCAATGATCGTGCTGTGCCTATTTCGTCTCCCGTTATTTGGTTGGCATCCATTTTGGTGCAAATTTTCTTCTACCCCTATTCTCTAGAGCTAAGAAATCATCGATCAGTGAACATTTGTTGACGTCATCCAATACAAAGAAAGCATGCTAAAGGGGAAAATGGCGTTTTAATTCCAATATATACCCTTGTAAAGACCGTTTTTTGACGTCATTGGCTATGAAAGTTCGCTCGATCCTTCTATGGAGCAATGCATTGGCGGAGGTGGCCCCTAGGTTGCTGTTTTTTGGCTTCCAAAAAGCTTCGGTCGTATAAGCAGACCGTTGTAACAAGTATTTAAAAAGGGCGTTTCTTCTTATCCGCCCTCTAGGATCTTCGGCACGGCAGTCAGGGTCCGAAAGCTAGCAGGGATTTTCGGCTAACTTCGAAGGCTGCCCTGGAAAACTACATAAGCGGTTTCTTATTGGCTTGGCAAAAACTAACATCCGAAAATTATCGATCAACGACCGAGGTCGGTTTTAGCCCGGCCTTTCGAGGGCGGATGCTAGCGAAGAATAAGCTTAGCCATTTTCATGGTCTATTTTTTTTGGGATATTTGGACACGCATGGATTTGCATGGCAATAATCCTTTGGATAAAATTTCAAACGATATTATCACCATGATTATATCCGATCGTTGAGATTTTGAACCCTGAACTTTTCGAACCCCGCCCATGTTCGTCCATTTCGCATGTGCCTACGGTGACATTATTCATGATCGGAGATCGATAATCGTGAAATACATTCAAAACGACACCGCCGATATTAGTGGCCATTTACACGGCCGCTCGTACGAGGAGCATGGCCGTGGCGGGCGGAAATCGACGGCACCGAGGCAAAGTTCGAGCCTTGAAAGTATTGTGCAAGAAATTCTTAGCATTCTTATTCAGTCACGTTGGGTTGTGCGCGTTATTATTCGTGTACACGATGATCGGATCGGTTTTATTCCGAACAATCGAAGGACCCCACGAACGAGCCATTCATCAAACCGTACGAGAAGTCAGGGGCAAAGCGGTGGAAGCAATGTGGTTGTCCACCTTCAAATTCACAATGAGATGGGATATTTGGACCTCAAATGTCTCCTTCGAATTAGACGAATTCAAGCGTATCCTTTTGTATGATATTATACAAAAAGGATACGACGCCAATGATGAACAAGATAATACGCAATGGACATTCTCCGGTGCCTTTCTTTATTCGCTCACTGTCATCACCACTATCGGTAAGGTGGCATAAAAAATCAGCCTTGGCTAATCCGGGGATCGCATGCTTTCAGATTTCATCCTTCAGCTGGTTTGGCAATGTGCCAAATCCATATCTCTGCAGTCAGCAATCACTGACTATGGCTAACGTGCCAGTAAACTGGACGCATATACTTTCTGAGCCTTAATCGCAAAGCCTCGATAAGGGTTGTACCCATGATTGCGCAATCTTGACATCCTTGATCACCAATTGAAATCATGCTGAATCTCTGGATCTGCACGATCCAGCAGAAACCAGCTTATGCATGCCGTTATCCCTCATCATATTCTATATCATATACGAGATTTCAAATCAGGCGTATCTCAACGTTCAGCTGAATCTTCTGACACTTGCACAGGAGAAATAGAAAGATGATCTCTATGAGGAAAATGGACAATCGATTTGGCCCATGCGATTTATCTTCAAGCGTGATTAGATGTATCTGCCGGATCATAATATGGACTCAATTTACGCTTGATCCAAAATATGTGTTCAATAATCCCTGCCATTTTCATGGCTAGGCCAGATTCCAGCCATTACTGCTGCTCAATGGCTGAAATTTGAATTAATCTGCTGTTTTTGCATTTTTATGAGTTCAACATAAAATATCTTGAGGCTTCATGATCAAAATTTTACAGTGCTATGCTTGATATTTTCCAGAATATCAACGCTAAAAGTTGCGAGCTGAAGTTCTTTTTACCAAGAAATGATCACACTGTATTGATGACCAGTTTTTCCCCGCTAGCAGCTGTTTTTCTTCAACTTTTTCCGCCGGAATCTATTTTTGGACTACGCATCCGTTTTCTGAACTTCCCATTCCAGCAAACACACAAGAGACTGGAAAGGAAGAATGTTCTATAAAAGTTTCGGCTATCTGTCGTTTAAGACCGATTCATCCGCACTTTTCTCGACCGATCGTATATATACCTATAGGGACACCAATACGTAGCCTAGTCAAGCATTGATGCCGAAATCATCATGGGATAAAGAGGAAATACTACGTGTAATGGAAAACACGCTAAATTTCGATGCGAACGAGCTGCCATTTGCCAATGCAGCTCCTCAGATTCGCGGTTCCCTTTTTTCCGTCTAAGATCCATTTTCGAGTGGCTTTGAAATCGAGACGGTTCATCGACGCGAGTTGAAACCCTGATGCTTCGTCTTGTTTGCAATCCCGAATGACCGAAAAGCAATAAGGGCTTTTGGAAAACGGCCTGAAATGCATTAGCAACATGCTTTTTGCGCTCGGAATGCGCATTGTGATAAGATAAATATATTGCAGAACTTGGGATTCTTGAAGCCAAGAATCGATTCAGGGCGTCTAAATGAGCCAAGAGTCCGTTTTGGCGTTGCATAAAATCGCTAGATTTTTTTTCAAATTCATGTGAACGTGATCATAAAGCGGGATGTGATCAATTGGGTTCCAGAGATCATGGGATTAATTAGCAGTTTTATGTTGTGTACTAATTCCAGAATTCATGGCATAGCATTGGGCTTTTTCATCACTTGACAAAATTTAAAAATGGATAAACACGCATGTAGAGCATGATTGTAGCCGAGTTGAAGCGATGAATCCTAGATCCATACGTGGGATACTGTAGATTGAATTCAGTACACTGATTTGCATATACAGGGTGATTATAAAGTTTCTACCCTACTTTGAATTGGAATAACTTTTGATGTAAGCATGCTGTGGACCTGAAATTCAAAATGTAGGCTGCTTATG
>JAQIWJ010001293.1:0-12078 GCA_034695185.1 Discolaimus major
TGCAATGCAGCTAATATTTGCGTTGGTTTGGTTATCCCATCATCGTACAACTTTCCAATAACCTCTTGGAGATGTGGCTTCATTCCGTACGTGGACACGTTAGCTTCGCTATGATCGTGATCGATTTCGGTCTCGAACATCGAGACTTCACTGCTATTGGCATGGTACAGCAAATAAATGGATTTTGGACATTGTCGAGCTGCTTTCTTGGATTGATTGCAACGGAAATAAACTTTGCGACCATCAGAAGTAGCTTTGCTACTCTCCACAGACCAAATTTTCTGAAATTCAAGATTCTGACCAATCATCATCCTTTGCACGGATGAAAATTTTACCTCTTGCTTCACATATTCCTTAGCTTCTGTTTCTGAATCAAAAGCTCGAAGTTTCAGCCAAATTTTAGCATTCCCACGCATTTTCTTTGGTTGCAATTCTTCCTCTTCACTGCTGTTGCTCTGATTCAGTGGAGGCACTTCGTTATAATCATCAGAATCTTCGGACATTTTGCAGATCAAATTGGGCGAGATGGGTTATCTTACTGATAGTGATAATATCTATCGGCTATGTGATTATTTATGGATTGGACAGCTATCTATAGGTCAATGCCTGGCAGCATTGTTGGACAATGTCCAGCAGCTCAATGTGTATTAGTGTAAGTGGACAATGTCCAGTGGCCCCTGTGGCCATTCAAATTAATATTGTGCACATTTGCCTGCGAATGAGTATTTTCTGCCTGCACAAAAATATTTTTCAATTAGGGTCAGAGACGACAAAATTTGACTGCACAATAAGATTTTTGCCTGCACATTTGTATTTTTTGCTTGTCCACATTTGCCTGCATTTCATGTCAAATCTGACTGCCAAATAAATTTTCGCCATAATTTATTCACAGAACTCCCAGATCCTGCTTCCAAAATGTCTGATTGATAGGCCAGCATACTGGCTGCTGCCTTCGCAAAATTCTATCCTGATCACGAAACCAGGCATTCGTAATCCGAAATTTCCAATAAATTATTCATATGCTACATATTCCAGTCCAGTAGAGCAACCCCCAAAGAAGAATTGCGCAATTTCACTAATGCTAGAATGCAATGTTACTATTATGAACTTATTTGATGCCTTTTCTGCAGTGACCGTCCATTGCTAATTGGGAGGCTGATGAAAAAGCTGGCCCCTTTTTACATACATGGAGGAACCATGTCATAATGTAGCCGAAATTAGCCTTTGCAAACTTTCATTCTTGGAAAATTCGCGTTGCATCCAGCATTGCAACCATGGTCCCCATGTTCAGATGAATATTGCGCAATTTGAACTATCGAATCCGTATGACCAATAAAAGACAATAGGCTAAAAGCATCTTTACATGAAACCACGAATTCCTGAATTTTGTATGCGTTTTCCTATTCACTGCTTTTTGGTCTGAATTTCTGTTCACGAAAACTGCAAGTTTTCTGGCAGCCTCAAACATGTACATGCATTTTCTCTTTGTGTAAACCATATGCTGGGAATTTTCGGTCTCATAAAAGCCAAAATGATATTTTGATTAATGGCGTCTGGCAGACGCTGGCCAGGCGAGCCCTCGATTGAAGTGGCTATTTTCCATCTATTATATTCAATAACCAATTTTGTTGGCCACATGTGGAAAACGATTAGAGCTGGTCGGGAGAGACCCCTGCCTGAGCAAAAACAGCAGGTGCAGAAAAGCGATGCATCGGATTTTCAAACAAAGCTGAATGCTTAAAGTACCGACCGTCCAAATGCAAGCCTCAATGCTCTCATGAATGCGGGCAAAATGTTTGCAAATTGGCATAAAGCGGATTTCTGCAGCCGCATTCCATTACCAGAAAAAGTTTACATCATTTTGGCCACAGCGAAGAAAGGGAGTTTTTGCATTGGAATGAAGATCTAGTATAAACAGCGAATCATTGTTCCCAGGAATAACATGCAAATGCATTTCTTGTCTTGAGAATTTTTCATGCGGATCAAAGCATAGCTCCTTGCAAAAGGCGCATCAAATTCTTTCATTCCCATACCAAAGCTGAATCATATGCATTGAATCCCTTGCTTGTGTAAAGGAATTTTCTATCATACACGATAACATCTGTATTTTTCCCCTCGCCATGTTTTTTCTATTTTCCAGCAAAGCCGGTTATATTCATCAAAATCATTCGCCCTTTCCTTGGCTCAATTTCCACCTCCATTTCTTCCTAGTGAACGAATCAGAAGGAGAGGCGGAGCTATGAAGACGGGATACCGTCGTCTCACTGGCCATAGGAATCGCATGCCGCCAGGTGGCAGTGCAGAATTTCAAAGGCATAAATATGCATTGCTACGTAGAATCGAGCAGTCAGTCTGAAAATACTGGTTCCAGGGTGGAGTATTGGGAAATGCTCAAAGGTTTTTTGAAGTTTTGAACTGTGAAGTCTTGTGAAGTGAAGTTTTGATACCCTGGGAAAAGAGTGGCAGTCTTGTGTGTTGTTGGGGAGAGCGGGGAGAATTCCTTTGTGATACTTGTAAACAATACGAGCCGTTGGCATTTTGACCATTGTGTAAGACGGACCCCGAATGGGTGATTCAAGGTTCAATTCAAATGGACCTCTGATGCTATCCGCCCTTTGGTTGAAAAGTATTGGTCACATCGGGAAATCAAGCTGCTCAGAACTAACACTAATCGTGTACTCGATCTCCGGACCCGGGAAGAGGGGGCGAAACCAGCCCAGGCCACGTCAGTTCCAATGACCAACTCAAAGAGTGTTGGTCAGCGGACAGAACGAACCCTGGTTAGCCCACCTAAATTTTTTGCCTGCCAAAGCTGAGATGGATGAAAATTCATCGAAGCAAGTGCCCATTGACTGCCTCCACGCGGCGGCAGGTGGAAACTGATCAGAAAAATTTTCTGATCAGGCGAAAGTCAAGGGCTATCCTGTGAGAATAAGTGGAAATTATTCTAATTTACATTTCTGCAACCAAATCAGGTAAGCTCATCATATTCTGCGATTTTTGCAAAATACTGATCCAGCTTTATTTTTCAGGTGCCAATTTGTTTGGCCGATTGAAAATTTGAATATTTGGATCATTCTAGTCTTCAATCTTCAACCAGGAGTTGAAGAAAGGCTATACATGCAAAATGGCAGTAGCTATAGGGGCGCAGAGAAAAATGCAATGCAAGATTTTCAGAGGACATTTGTGAAAATGCTAAAATTGGCAGAGGAGAAAAGCCAGCTTTGGCTATGAAAATGCACCAGTTGTGTTCTGATTCTAAATGTTCAGTAGAAATGCATTTTCCAAGAAGTACAATCCTGTGATAATGCCAGCATCACAGTGTAGACAATAATACTTTCACTGATTTTTACATTTCATGCATTCTGTGGATTTGCATGGTCATTTTTCATCTCATCACTACGCAGCCTTCATAAAAGCACATGTGACTTTATCACAGCCCATCGTTATGTGCTTCTGCAAAAATTTCTGCTGCACTTTTGCCAACACTAGCCAACTTTTGGTTTGGCAGCCCAGTTTTATTCGTCGTTTTTATCTTTCGCCAACCAAACCCCCAGGCAAACACGCGGCCTGGTGTTTTCATCTGGGTCCAAAGTTCTCATTTCCCATACGAATGCCAGCCAGCCAGGCAACTGATGCGAGGCAGCCATCAATAAACAAACTTCGTCTCGTGCTGTGCAAACGACCTGTTTCGTATACCCTTCGTTCTTCAGGCGGAGAAAGTTTTCAGTAAGTTTCGCATTTCTATACTTTTCATGCAAATTTGGATTCACCCCCTTGGCTATGATGTGTTTTTACCTGAAGCTTACAAAGACTGCCATTAACGTGGCAGTCTTTGCCAGTCTGACTTTTCAAAATGAATACATGTGATTTTTCCTCTATTTTCAGAGAAATCCATCCGAAATGACCAGTACTCGGACGTTCTACGATTTAGTACGTACAGCACCGAAGGGACGATTCGCGGGCGTAAAAAGGAATTACAACGTGGACGACGTATTGAAATTACGAAGTTCCGTACATATTGAATATACGTTGGCCACGCGAGGGGCGAATCGATTATGGGAATTATTGAAAACGGAACCGTACATAAATTCCTTGGGAGCGTTGAGCGGAAATCAAGCTATGCAAATGGTTCGAGGCGGTTTGAAAGCTATTTATTTATCCGGTACGTTTGAATTTTTGAATTCAAATTTTGCACGCATTCCGTGCACGATTTGCGAAATGCAAATGAGCGATTTTTGGCAATGCTGTCTTTTCAATTTCTGATCAAAATTTGCACAGCCAAAAATCTTTGCGCAAAGCTCTGAGCATTGCTTGTTTATTTTCTCGCATTTTTTTGGCGAGCATTCAAAAATGTCAATATTGCTGGTGGAATTTTGACACGTGCCAATTTCTTTTTTCAGGTTGGCAAGTGGCCGCGGATAATAATATGGCCGGTGCCATGTATCCGGATCAAAGTTTATATCCGGCCAATTCGGGGCCGGAATTATGTCGTCGTATAAATAAAACCTTGCAACGTGCCGATCAAATCGAACAATGCGACGGCGGGGCCAGGCGTGATTGGTTCGTTCCGATCGTGGCCGATGCTGAAGCCGGTTTCGGCGGTCCGTTGAATTGCTTCGAGATTATGAAATCCTATATCGAAGCTGGTGCTGCGGGTGAGGGATTCGATTGGGTCTATTTGGATCAGGATCATCCTGGGTCACCAAATCTGGATCTGTATTGTCCCAATCCAATTGGGTACCTGAGACCCAACCAAATTTTCGATGCAGGGTCAAGGCAAATTTTACCCACCCAACTCCCAGCAATTTCCAAATGTGAAAAATCTCATGAACATTCTCTTGCAGGCGTCCACTTCGAAGATCAATTGGCGGCCGAGAAGAAATGCGGTCATCTCGGTGGCAAAGTTCTAATCCCGACCGCAGCTCACGAACGTAATTTGAATGCTGCTCGTCTATCGGCCGATATTTGTGGCGTCCCAACCATGCTGATCAGTCGTACGGACGCGGAGTCGGCCAAATTGATCACCAGCGACGTGGACGAACGCGACCACGAATTCATCGATTTGGACCATGGACGGACGGCGGAAGGTTTCTATCGTCTCAAACCGGGCACCGGTTTGGCTCATTGCATACGTCGTGGCCTCTCGGCCGCGCCGTTCGCCGATTTACTGTGGTGGGAAACGTCGACGCCTGATTTGGCCATGGCCAAGGAATTCGCCGAAGCCATTCAAAAAGAATTTCCCGGGAAAATGATGGTAAGCGGAAATTTCTAAGCTTACGGGTGCGTGTTTTAAATCTGGCCCTGTTTCAGGCCTACAATTGCTCTCCCAGTTTCAATTGGGAAGCCAATTTGACCAAGGACCAGATTGCTGAATTTCAAAAAGAAATCGGCGCCATGGGATACAAATTTCAATTCGTCACGTTGGCCGGATTCCACGCCATCAACTACAGTATGTTCCAATTGGCCTTGGATTACAAGGATCGCGGTATGGCCGCCTACAGCCGAATGCAACAAGCCGAATTCGCCTTGGCTCGTTACGGATACACGGCCATCAATCATCAACACGAAGTGGGCACCGGTTATTTCGATCACGTGGCATTGGCCGCTGCCGGCGGTGTCGCTTCCACCACGGCTATGGACGAATCCACGGAATCGGCTCAATTCAAACAGAAAGTCAAGGATATCGCGGCCGGAGGAAAACCGCAACAACAGCAAGTACCGTTATCCTACGCCAATCGTCCGGTTGGAACCAGTTACGATCCGTTCCAAGTCCGCCCATCTCGATCGTTCCATACGTCGACCGGATATTACGGGAAATCGGCCGATCAACAATGGTCGCACGGATCGGTGAGAATTACGATGCCGAAGAAGGAAGGCGACGAGAAAGTATTGTCGAAAGAAGCCTTGGATTTCCTACTGTCTTTGCATCGTAAATTCGAACCGCGACGTCAAGCGTTATTGGAAGCGCGCAAGGAACGTCATCAACGTTTGGATTCCGGCAAAGAAATGCCGCATTTCTTGGACGAAACGGCCAAGGTTAGCGTTTGAATTTTTGATCGGGTTTGAATTGGGTGGCTGGCTGAGAGAAATTTGAAATTACGCTATGCAATTATATCTCTCTGGGCGTGGGTTCAAATAAATTGGGTTTGTGAAATCATGATTGCTGGCAGCCAGCCGCTGATTGAAATCCGATCGAATTGTTGCTTGTGATAAGGATGCCTCTTTTTCAGATTCGCGAATCTGATTGGCGAATTACGGGGACTCCGAATGATTTACAAGATCGTCGAGTAGAGATCACCGGTCCGGTGGATAGGAAAATGGTCATCAACGCCTTGAATTCGGGAGCTCGTACGTTCATGGCCGATTTCGAGGATAGTAATACGCCCACTTGGAGGAATCAAATGGATGGTCAAGGGAATTTGATGGACGCCGTACGTAGGAATATCCAATACGTCGATTCGCAAACGCACAAAGAATACAAACTTTCGGACAATACCGCGGTGCTTTTGGTTCGTCCTCGCGGTTGGCATTTACCCGAGAAACACGTGCTCGTTCAAGACGACGATCGACAAACGCCCATGTCCGGATCGTTGTTCGATTTCGGCCTGTACTTCTTCCACAACGCCAAGGAATTGATCGGGCGAAAAACGGGGCCGTATTTCTATTTACCGAAAATGCAAAGTTACAAAGAGGCCGAATTGTGGAACGACGTATTCGTGTATTCGCAAGAAAAATTGGGCCTACCTCGAGGTTCGATTAAATCCACCGTATTGATCGAACATATCTTGGCCACGTTCGAGATGGACGAAATTCTACACGCCCTGAAGGATCATATCGTGGGTTTGAATTGCGGCCGTTGGGATTACATATTCAGTTATATCAAAGTATTTCGTCAGCATCCGAAATTCTTACTACCCGATCGATATTTGGTCACCATGGAAGCGCCGTTCATGAGTAATTACAGTAAATTCGTCATTCGTACTTGCCACAGGTAAGAAAGCGTTGATAATCTCTTCCCCGAATCAACGAATCTTGGATTTTTAGACGCGGGGCTCACGCGATGGGCGGCATGGCGGCGTTTATTCCGGTCAAGAATGATCCGAAAGTCAACGAAGCCGCGTTGAGCGCCGTACGCAAGGATAAAGAACGCGAAGTCACCGACGGTCACGACGGAACGTGGGTCGCGCATCCGGGCCTGGTCCAATTGGCCACGGATATTTTCGATAAGCACATGCCGACGCCGAATCAAGTCGGAAAAACGGTGGATCCGAAAACGCCGTTACCGAAGCCTCAGGATCTTCTCCAAGTTCCGGACGGCGCCCGAACCGAAGCCGGATTGCGAAGGAACGTCAGCGTTACGTTGGGATATCTGGAATCTTGGTTACGCGGTCAAGGATGCGTTCCGTTGTTCAATTTGATGGAAGACGCCGCCACGGCCGAGATCAGTCGTGCCCAATTGTGGCAATGGTTGCATCATCACGGGAAATTGGAGGACGGTCGATTAGTGGACGAAGCCATGCTGAAACGCGTCATCACCGAAGAGACGGCCAAATGGTCCAAATCCATGATGACCAAGAAAGACGCCAAGGATACGTCGGATACGTTACGCGAGGCCGGCGAATTGTTGCGTCAAATGCTCGATGCGAAAGAGATGCCGGAATTCTTAACCTTGCCAGCGTATGATCGTATCATAGAGAAAGGTTGGTGATCAGCATCCAATTGTATCGTGAACAGTTTTAGTGATCTAGTATCGATTTGGGTGGGAATAGGTTTATAATTTGCTCACATGATTTGCACTTTTTGCTAATCCATGAATTCATATTTTTTAACATATTTATGTAAATTGGCTATGATTTGGTACAAATAATAATCCGATTTTTCGCTTAATCATTTTGCTGAAGCGGATCTAATCCACAGTATTTTTTCTGACGAGTATATTATCATATTTTCATTGCTCATCGTGCCAAATCGAATCGAGACGCCAAACGGCGACAAATCATCGATATCATACTTCAATACCATCGTCCGAACGATATCCTTTCTTCCTCCAATAATTCTCCACGTTCAATTTCGCCTTTTCCGTTCTGGTATGCCATACGTAAACCTAGAAAAGCGATATTCAGTGATCAGAAACCTACAGGACTCTGCCATTCTTAGCTGAGTGCAATTATTGGCCTTGGGTTCCAGCTGATCTCGAGTGATTTTCAATTGCTTCAATAAAAATGCGATTCCTGATATCCGCGTGGAACGGTGTACGTGAATTGAGCGTTTGGGAATCGGAAGAATACGCTCAGATGCACCGCAAAACCGGCCATATCCAATGGGAATGGACGATCGCGTTTCCAACCGACCATCCAATCGTAAACGCGGCCTTGATCGTTGACCAGAGGACGTTCAACCATGAGGCCGCCGACCAAACCAACTGGCCAAACGGTGACCAATTTCGTATCTCGCATCTGAAAGAAAGCATTCCTGTAGAAATACTATGCAAATTAGTGCAAAAATTCAGCTTACCTCGTCGAATAACCTGAGATCGTACGTATTGTTGTCATTGGCGAAATATACCACGCCACGAGATGAATATGGTTTCATATTGGACCGTAACCATAATAATCCAGCATTCCTTTGAGCCACGCCTCGTGGTTTCATCCAATTCGGATCAGTCTCGTTCAGTTTATACTCCGGCGGCGTCTCGGTCGAAATATGCGCGAATGGGACCTTCGATCGGTTCAGTACATTCTTCACCAATGAAGATGCGGATGTTGAATCCTCGATCACGATCCAGAATAAATTCGGTACTTGTAAAAGTGAGTACGATAATCGAGTCAAATCCGCTTTCTGACTGGGCCTGGCGTACGTTGGAGTGATCAAAAATAACGTGATTGCGGCTGAATTTGGTGCCGGTGCTCGGGCGTTGAATAATCGATCGTAACTGTTGTATTTCCGTTCCAATTCCGATAATCTTCTTTGCATATTGAATATTTTCCGGTGCTTTTCATCCAAGCGAAGTTCTTTGGCTTGGATCGGTTTCACTCAAAAATCACACGAAATGATTGCGCAATTCTGATTCTTTCAGATTCATGAACATCAAAGATCAAATGTGAGTGAACAAATGCATCAGAACGAGTACAAGAAAATCGTCATCATCGACTAGTCTCATCAGCATGCGAAAACTTACTCAAAGAGCATCATCTCGTATCAATGTTCGAACTTGATTTGGCGCGTGGTATTCTCTTTCAATTCATCCAACACCTCCTTGACGTCTTGACTCATCCAACCCCACAGGTTGTGCATCATGATGGTAATGTTCTCTCCGAACCCATTGAACTGAGAAACGACTTCTACGGCTGCTTCTTCCGTATCGACGTTGACATCGAAAACGTACAACACACGCAATTTCTTGCATTCATTCACCAACTTGACCAACGTCGATGGCTCGATTTCCGCTCCCAGCCTCAACGTCTCTAGCTTTGGACATCCGACGACCAGCTGGCACAGTCCGTCGTCCACCTCATCGTAAAACATTTGGATACCAAAACGCAATTCAATTTCCACCAATTCATGAAGAATTGCCAGTTCTCCGATGCCGTTGCTGGACAGACGACGTGTGAATTTCAGCGTTTCCAGACGCGGGAATGACGTGGCCACTTGGTGCATCAACGTATCGCCATCGTTCTCGGACGAATCATTCCAAGTCGAATCAACCAAGCCAAATTGCGCAATGGCAGACGCCAAAACGAATTGCCCAGCGGTATTTGCAGCTCATTCGTCGTGTCAAGCTCCAACGTTTCGATACTTGGACAGCTCGAGAAGAAATCGTTCATGCCGTTCAATGAGATTTCCGCTGGGACGCACAAGAATACTTGCTTCAGATTGGAAATCGTCCGATCAATGAATTCACGGTTTCCTGATTGACAGTAATGCGCAGAGTCTCCAGCTTCTCGCGGACGACGTTGTTCGGAAAGATTGGCGCGTATTCTGCTGAACGCCACTCGAATTTCTTCAAACTTCGACTGTTCTTGATCAATCGGCCAAACGTATCGTCGTCAATACGCATGCGAGTGAGAGCGATTTCAGACAGATTCGGGCACGTGAATTCACTGAATATACGCACCAAATCGACCATTCGGTGTCCCGTAAAATCAACATTTGCCAACCGCTCTGAGCACAGTTCCATCATTTTCCGCAACGAAACCGGACTCATCATGGCATTTCGAGCCTCTGGAGTGGTTCCCCACATTCGATCTGGATCCTCTTTGAATTGCAACGCTTTGATTTCCGAAACAGCCATTTCCGATACGCGACGAAAACGCTCGTTGACTCGACGTACGCGGAACTGTTCGTGAAAATCCAAATATCCGAATATTTTCAAGAGGATTTCGTCCGGAAAATCGCAAATGTTCTCGACGTTCTTCTTCGGTTTCGAATGTACCCAGCCCATTGCGTCGATGACTAGGACAGGACGTCGGGTAGACTTGGATGGGAACTGGGAAAGACTCACGATGATCCAAAGAAGCGGAGAGATGAAAATACGTCCGTCAATATGGGATATTCTGCTGAAAATTCGCTTAGCGGGTGCTAGCAGACATGCCTCCAATGACATAAGCAGCGCATGTAGTTGACAACAATTTCGCGGTATTTCAAAAAATCGGCATACTGTAGCCATAGTAGTTTAGCGGAATCGTCAAAACGGCTTCACCAATCAATCAACGCAAGAAACACGAAAAATCATCAGCACCCAATCGATTGATCGATTTGTGGGTCAAGGATGAAATCGTCACCATGCTGGATGATTCCGGGGCTGGTACATCAATGATCACACACAATCATTGCCAGAAAGAGGGAAAGCCGAAATCACTATTTCCGTTGGAAAGTGCAAAGTTAGATTCGTTCAATGACGATCATTTTGATACAATGGGCAACGGCCTAATCAACGTCATTGATCCACGACATCAACGACAGAGCAAAGCAGCACTTTGGCCAAATGTCGTCGTGTATGATCATACACCAGTTGGAAGAAATTTGACTGACCAGTTACTCATTGATCTGCCAATGACCTGCAGGGCAACTCCGGGTGTGCCAGAAGGCGTATTCACCAGTGGATCCACGTGCATCCGATGCAGTGATACAAATCCCGAATACGGTACAACAGTCGAACACAGTCAATCACCAATGGTATCGATCAACGAAAATTGGAGGAAATCGTTTGGAATCGCCAACGTCGAAATCACCAATTATCAGAACAGCAATTCCAATGCCGACGACAAGAAATTCCGTCCCACAAAGGAGGAAGAAAAATACGAAAGCGTTGATCAACAACTCGAACATATCGAACCACCATCAGTGGAAATACAACGTCGAGAAACGAATACGATAACAACGGAAGAAAATCGTGTGGTACAGCCAACGATGAGATCACATGGTCCGAGTCCAAATCGACCAACCGAAAGGAAACCCAGGATTCTGCCCAAAGTTCCATTGATGAAGTCAGCTTCTCAATCGGTCAATTCCAACGCTCAATTGGATTCAAAACCGGCAACGGAACCTGTGGTACTCGGTTTAGTCAAACGTCGACAACTCCTCCAGCCAGGTTCGTTCCAGAAGTTGGAAAGCCAAGAAGAATAAAGCTGTGAGTGTGAGTGATTTGTGATTTGTGAGGGGAATGTTGGATTCCATCCTTTCGCCTTCTATTTACTTATCTATGACGTCATAATCCTGTTATTCATGTAGGTGAATTTACGTGTCTATTTTATGTAGACATCACTTCTCGGATTAGATTCTTTACTGTTCGGCTTCCTTTTCTCTCTTATCTCCTAAACGCAACACATAATGTCCATCATTTTCCAGTTTCAAATGGCGGCGGTGGTTCCAGTATTGCGTGTTCCTGATCACCTCGATCAGGAATCGGAGGTAGTTTCTCCATCATCTAAAACTGACCCAGGTTCAATTCAGGCGTATTTTTTGGCAGACCGCTTTGCAAAAGCGGTTACAGCAAGCCGTCGCACCTGGATTCCGCAAATGCGATCACATTCTTTGAAGCTATTGAATCGATTCGCATTGCCTTGGCATCCGTAA
>JAQIWJ010001294.1:0-12076 GCA_034695185.1 Discolaimus major
TTCACAATTTTGGGCCCAATTTGAAAAATAATTCCAACATTGGGGCGGGGGACACCCCCGCCCCAAACCCCACCCCCCTCGGCCCTACGGGCCTCGCTCGTCTGGGGCCCCATAATTTATTCGCCTGGGGCCTCCAAAACTCTAAGGCCGGCCCTGATGGGTAAAGTGAATGAAAATGTATGCAAGATTTTCTACACCGACAAAGAGCATGGTCAAATATTTTTTTATGGCTCATGAGAATATTTTGATTCATGAAAATATCAGTATTATTCTGTTCACAGCAAGGCGGTGCTTTACGAAATACCGTAATTTGATATTCAAAAAAAACCAAAGCTAAAATACGCAATAAATTTCACATACGAAGCAGCGGTTACAATATGCTATATGCCAGCTCAATGTGTTAGATAGGATTTTCAAATTCGCGGTTTCGCTTGGCACGACCTAACCATCACTTTGTTATAAATGCGCACTTGTCTGCTACATGGTGCCAAACGTTTTTCGAGGCCAAAAAATTCCGGAATTGGAAAAGAAAGAATTTTCGATCAGTGATCAGTCCAGCATTTATAAATCTGATTTGTGACATTCGTTCGCTGCTGAACGGGCGATAACCATGACGTCGAAATTAAAAGTATTGACATTGAATGCATGGTAAGTTTTTCTCGAATTTTGTTATTTTGGTAAACATTCATGTTTTTGTCAAAAAGGCGCGTGGCTTCTGGAAATTGCGCTTCTGTTTTTCCAAGAAGATGTTGCTGAAGATATTCTGCGATTATCATTATATTAATTGCCCGTATAATTTCAGGGGCATCGCTCTTCCATGGCCATTCGGTAGCAAAGACCGCCGTGTACGGATTTCGGCAATTGCTGATGCGTTGGCAACCGGAGAATGGGATATTGTCTCGTTGCAAGAAATATGGAACGTGGATGATTACGAATATATCAAGAATCGAGTATCTGGCGTCCTACCGGATGCGTTCTACTTTCACAGGTATGCTGTATTCTTTTGGATTAATCTTGAATATGCATAAATAATTATCCCAATTTTTCAGCGGCTTCATCGGCAGTGGCGTGTGCATTTTCACGAAGGGCAGTATTTGCACGACCCTGATGCATCGTTATTCTCTGAACGGATATCCTCATCATTTACATCGAGGCGATTGGTTCGGTGGAAAAATAGCTGGATTAGGTAAGCCCTAGTTCCCATGATCTTGAACAAGAGATAATTTCGTTTTATGTTTTAGCTCGCATCAATTTGAATGGTTTACACGTGGATATGTATGCGACTCACGTAAGTTGACTGGCTTGTTTTCATGGAAAATGCTAACGATAATTATTTTCAGCTTCACGCGGAATATGATAGGATCAACGACCTGTATTTACCGCATCGAGTATTGCAAGCATTCGAATTGAGTCAATTCATCAACGAGACGTCGACGGGTGATATCACGATCGTGGTTGGCGATATGAATTTGGAACCCACTGATTTGGGATACAAATTGATCGTGGAACACGCTGGCCTAAGCGATGCTTTCACGTGTTGCGTGGATTCGGTAAGCGTCATGATTCTGTTGTTTTTCTCGTCAGCACCAAAAGAATTCTCTTTTGCAGGTTATGGATGAGGCCTGCGGTGCCACTTGCGACGTTGCATCCAATTGCTACACGACGTCTGCAACCTCCAAGGTCTTGCCACAAGGGAAACGCATCGACTACATCCTGTATCGTTCAAATGAGAAATACCAAGTCTGCAGCCAGAAATGCATCACCGCATTGGATCGTATTCCGAGCTTTCCGAACATCAATTATTCTGATCACCAGGCGGTTAGTGCCACATTGGAAGTGATACATACTGGTAAGTCCAAATCGATTGCGGTGTGGTTCAGCATGGAACTGCTATCGCAATGCGCATAAAGTTCCAAACCTATACTGTCACATTTTTCAGTGGAAAAGAAGCCAATATTGGGTCACGGTGATGTGCCAGAAAAAGCGATCGAGTTGATGCAAATTGGAATCGCTACGTCCGCTTATACTCGACGAATGTGCGGTTTCGTCGTTGGCATTCTATTGATCCTGTTCTTTTGGACGATTAATTTCGAAATGGCATTCGAGGTTAGAGTATTTACTTTGGCAGTAAGCGTGCTGAATTCTGTTTTGCATTTTCTAATATATCTTTATTTCAGGCATTGGTCTCACGGTTCGCATTGACGTTGGCCATTGGTTTCTGCTTCGTATACGGTTTGGTCGGTTTGAAAATGGAACAGAAAGCGTTGGAAGCTGCCAAGGCGAGTATGTTGATAATGAAGAAGCACAAGGATAAGCATTCAAAATGATGGAAAGATAAGATGAGGATCTTATTGGTGATTCATTCGGTCTTAATTGAATAGTGGCGTTAATTTGTGATCCTGCATTTTTTAATTATTGTTCATCGTATTAATTTGTGAATGGTGGAACAATAGAAAAATCTTATCATTGATTTCTTTGGCCAAAACTGACCAGTGATAGGGTTTCGCAATTTGCTCTCTGAGAAAATTCAAATTTGTCATAAGAATATCACGTTGCGACGCGTGTGCGCGAGAATTTTCGGTGACCTTTCCTAGCAGACAAGCCGGCGCCTTCGGAATTTCTGGATTATTTATGGCCAAATTTTGATGACTAAAATTCTCTTGATTATTCATATGTAAATTTATCCGCAATCTCCTCCTGTTCGTTCTCAGTTGATTATTATTATTACAATGACTTTGCCGAGACCAAAATTAACTCCATTGACCGGCGGAGGATTCGTGTGCGCCGATTGTTCGGATATTGAACCGAGTTGGGCGTCGTTGAATCGCGGCGTATTTATTTGTACCGAATGTTGCTCAATTCATCGAAGCCTCGGTCGACACGTTTCGCAAGTGAAATCATTGAAAAGATCCGTTTGGAATCCGAAACAATTGGCCTTGGTTCAAACATTATACGCTCATGGATCGAACAATGTTTGGGAGCATTTATTATTGGATCCGATCGGCGCTGCCAAAGCGAAAAAGAAACCGACGCCTCGTGATCCGTTGTATCCGACGAAAGCGGATTTTATAAGGTGAGATTTCGTCACGATTTCAATCCAGAATTTTATCAAACTGCTTTTTTCAGGGCCAAGTATCAGAATTTATCATTCGCATTACGCCCTGGACGCGGTTTCGGTGATTCATCGTCCAGCAGCGGGAGAATGTCCGAAGGCGGCGGCGGCTTGTCTTCTTCGCCGGCCGATCTGAATCGTCAATTACATTCATGCGTACGAACGGGCCACGTGGAAACGACGTTACGTTTATTGGCTCTGGGCGCCGATCCGAATGGTCACGTTGATCCGGAAACAGGCGCCACGCCTTTACACGTCGCTGCTAGGGAAGGACAAGAATTGCAGGTATGTCGTGTTAAGTTTTGCATTGATGCGAGTCTAAATTCCCAAGATTTCAGGTGGAATTATTGGTATTATACGGCGCTGATACGATGACGCCTGATTTCAATGATCAAAAACCGTCGGATGCGGCCGAATCGAGCGGTCATCGCGATTTGGCGCTTCGATTAGTGGAATTACAACACGAACTGACCGATCGATTGGTGGCGTATTTATGCGGCGGTCGAAAACCGGATCATCAGAATGGTCAACATTTTATTATACCCGAAATCGCTACGCAAACTGATTCGGCTGCCAGCAAAGCGGTGCGGAAATGTCTGCGGACATTGTCGGATGCCTCGTTCGAGAAATTGGCTCAAGACGCTTACGACGAGGTGGATCGCAGAGAAGTGGATGCTTCGTGGTATGTTTGAAGTTTTTTACATGATCAATTTATACATGAACTCTTCCATTTCAGGGCTGCTTGTTTGAGCGAAGATGCTCTATTGATCAATGATCGTTACGTCGTGCCATTCTTGCCTGTCAACGCGGATTTACCGGCTACACGAAATCAACGCCGCCAGAAATTAGCGAAATTCAATGGTCGAGAATTCGCTGCGTTGCTGATCGATATTGTTTCTGAAGCAAAACGGCGTTGCGTTCCGTTTGGGCAGGTAAGGTTTGGTTGATATTGCCCAAGCGATTTGCGTTCTAATTGCCTTGTATTTTAGGCTGCCGATGAAACGTCCGACGTACAGCAGCTGGATAAGAAACCGCCTCGTCAAAAAGTGGTTACCGAAAAGAATGGAAGTCGAGGAAATTCTACATCTACGGAATCACCCATGCAAGTAAGCCTGCTGATAGCTATGTGTTCTCTATATATCATTGTCTGATTTGTGTCTTCTTTTCAGGCGTCCGGAAAAGATATGACGGCTAGCGGAAAGTCGCAAGAATCGGACGGCCCATTATACGATACAGTGGCGTCGGATGAAGAAGGGAACACAGAAACGGAAGCATTCCTGAGCTCCGGCGGTGGCGGTTTAACCATGGACGATTACGTGGATCTGAAATGTCAATTAGCTTCAGCCGAAGCCAGAGTGGAAGAATTGGAGAAGCGAAACAGCGATGTTTCGAATGAGGTGAGGATAAGTTTCCTGGCTATTTTGGCGAGAAAGTAATGTGATGTTATCTTTAGGTTGAACAATTGCGGCTATCAGTGGATCGATTATCTTCGGAGAACAAGCAATTGAAGACTTCGTCATTCCAAACCTCGTCTCAACATCAGCAATTGGAACCGGAATTATTGGAAGCGTTGCAAACATTGCACAGCCCAGGATCCCAAACGGTTCCTCCAATGGCCCAAACCATGCGTTCGTTGGGGACTCGTCATTCCGGAGACGTATTATGCTCGGAAACCGAAGCGGATGGAACTTCGAAACGTCCCGTTATGGCCAGGGAACGGAACAACGCGAATGGTGGTGCTGAATGTGGTCCGCGTCGGCGTGGTTCGTCTATGGATATGATTCTGCAACAATCATCAACGTCTCCGCCGTCGAGTGGTGCCGATTACGATAGCGTGGGTGGATCGGATATATCGCCATGTTATCCGGATAATTTGATCCTGAAAACGGAACAGTTGACGGCCGAAATCCATCACCTACTGGGAGCTGCGCAAGCCGGCAGACAAGACAGGTATGATGCTGTTTGAGCGAGATTGATCTCAGAGATCATTCGTATTCCGTTTCAGATTTGCTGATCACGCGTCTCGGATTCAGTTTATCGTCGATAGTATGGTTCACGCGGTTCCGCCTCAATTCAAACGGAAATCGATTCAAAACGCCTTGGATTCGATGGTCGATGCCTGTATTCGATTGACGGTTCGATGTTCCAACGTTGCGGATAGTTCCGAGAAAATCAGCTGCCAAGTCGTCCAAGTTGCGTACGAAGTTGCCAGAGCGGCTAAAGATTTGATGATTCTGATTCAGAAATGATACTGATTGATCCAATATTTTTCAAGCAATAATGGTATGCTTATTATCGTGCTTATTATTTAACGTATGCAAATTTCAAATATGGATAAGATGTTCAAGAAAAATGAGCACAAATCAGAATGTCCAAATGAAAACTCGAAATCATAAACGGCAATACGTAGCCAGAAATTGCTGTATCATCTCGATATCCATTCCGGTTTCGTTCGATTTGGCCAACAGATATTTCCGTAAGAATTCTGAAAATGATCATTATTTGCAGATCAATTTGATCAGCATTATAAATTCGCTTACCAGCTGGAAAATACCTTGGCGATTTGATGTACGACATGGCCAATAATGCCAATTTCTTGGTCAATAATTTCGATCTGACCGTACTCGATTCACTGGCCGACATGGCCAATTCTGAAACGAGAATCCATTAGTCTCATGTCATCCGGTGATTATTTAAACCGTACCTTTATCAACGATCTCCTTCCACAACGTTTCCACCAAAATCGGATCGTAATGGCCCGCGCAATGGATGATGGCCAATTTGCATTCGGGTAAATTGAATTCTTCCGCAAAATCGCTGTACAACTGAAATTGCGCAATATTAGCAGTCGAATGATAACCACGCTTAGTACGCTTACCGTGGTCACATCCATCAATTCCGCATTCAATTTCGTTATAGCATCTCGAACGTAACCGCGTGCTTGACGTAATTGTTCCAGAGCATCCACGATTTGTGCTTGCAATCTCGCCACCTGTAATAAACCTACCTTATTATCCAAGCCTAGCAATGGTATTATCAGATTGCTTACCTCCAATTTATCCTCCGCATCGTGAAGCAATTCCGCTTGTTGAGTCGAACCAGCCGTTGCAGCCTTGGCGCAGACGACCGCGCGAGAAAGATGAGCAATTCGATCATTCAACGGCAGGTCAGTGCTGAAATTACAAAACTACTTATCGAAATGGCCTCATGACTTAAAGAAATGATTACCTGTGACGTTCGGCTAACTTCACCAGCAATTGGGCTGCTTCCATGAAACGGCCATTTTTCTCGTAATATTTCCACAGTAAATTCAAGTATAATACCGCTTCGCGTGGTGCAGCCATGCAGATGCATTGATGAAGATAGTTCTCCACGTACGAACTGGGCACCTGCCAATGCAATGATTTCAGCGTATTTTCCCAATACGAGACCAAAGCCATACTCACTTGCAAAAGTTGATTCTCCAAACGATTCTCCATCATCCATTCGAAGACGGAATAATGGAATAATTCGTCGTCGCTTTCGAAAACCATCTTCAGCATGGTATCAATCTGAAATTTCATCATGTCAAATGCTGGAACTGCCAAATATGGAATCAACTTACCCACGCTTGTGCCGCTTGAGGCGTCAACTTCGGATGTTGCCTCGTAGTCAAGGCGGTCAATAAATGATTCAACGCATCCGTGACGCATCTGTAGCAACATTTCCTGAAATGCGAAAGCATTATTAAACGCCAGAACATCTACAAGTAATATCGCTTACCTGACGATAAATATTTGCCGAAATTCAGAATTCTCATCGCCCATATTTGCCAACGGCGTGGCCGACGATCCGAGCACTTTCAAATAATGCAACGCGGCGTTATGGGGATCCAATTTTTGAGCAGCACACAACGCCAAATCCACAATACCGTCGTAGCATTCCACTAAAACAAGGAAGCCATGAAAATCGTCCAATAACAGCAACGCACGCTATGCTCACCTTCTTCCAATTGCAAGCAGACCGTTGGCAAGTGAATACTGTTGGCCACGCGTTTGTACAAATTCAACGCTTCGTTGATCATCTTGGATCTCGTCGGAGCATCATCGGTGCTGCGGGCGTGTTGCAGAACTTCGCTTGCCTAAAACGAAACCTATTATTCAGGTGCCGAATATAGCATCGCAACTTACCTTCGCAGCAGTAGCATCATCCGAAGTGAACAACGTTGGACACGCTTTCTTCAACCTTTCGCTAATGGCGTCCGTCGCGGCACTATCGCCCAAATATGTCGAAATAATGCAGGTGATAATATCGGCGCAAAGCTGAAATGAATCTCGTGCGATATTTGCGAACTCTTTCTAATGCAGAGCACTTACTTCTTTTCCTCCAACGACCAAATTTCGCAACGTAGCCGTTTTGAGCGTGTCCAGTAAATCCTTTGGCAAGAAACTGAGGACGACGTGGACTTGGTGATCGCTCAATATACGCCATAATCCGAGAATTTCGCGGCACCTCTGGACCAAATCGACCAACCGTAGCAATGATTGACGTTCCGCAGTTGCTGCTTCAGCTAAAAGATTCCAGGGTTAATAGCAGCAACTGAAATGTGTATTAACTGAGTTACCTTGAATTCTGCGGGCGCCTTGCTGACGTGCTTGAACGGCAACTGCTTCGGCTGTTGCACCGGACGACAGTGCCATGGTTGAAGCCATGCTGATGCTGAAAAAGGGCCCAATATAGTGCGCATTAATTTAACATATGCAATATCTTTACTTACTCCGCTTGTCCACCGCGTGATGCTCCTTTGATCATAACGATCTCCTTGTTCAGAAATTCCAGGAACCGATCCAACTGGTCATTGATCCACTGCAATTCCGAAATCGCTAACGCGCAATCCACCTAAAATGATGTTTTGCGAATAATTGCATTTTGACAAATGTGACAAGCTTACCTGAGACATGAGCTTCCCCGATGGACTCAACGCAGTTTTGTCCGAAATCATCCGACCATTCCATAATGGCCTAAAAAAATGCAAGTGTTAACACTTACTGATTGCAATTTAATGAATCGTTCTTACCCAATAATCCTGGCGAAATATCCGTATAATCCGTTGTGACGGCTGCTGAATATCACTTCGTTCGAAGGCATGTTGCTTGCTAATCCGCCCTGATGCGAACCGAAACCAGTAACGTCCAACATCGACGTTTTCAAATTGGTGTCTCCGGGAAGTGCTTGTGAAATTTGACGCTGCGGTTGCTGTTGAGCAATGGCGAAGAATGGCCGTGATCCATACGGTGTGGCTGCTTGGTCGAATCGGCCTAAAAAATCCAAGGGTTAATAGATTGACCAAATGCTGACTCAAAATTGATACCTCGAGTATTAGCCATCGCAAGCGGCTCTCCTCCAAACGCGTACAAAGCTCTGATAGCTTTATCGGATACCTAAATAGCAACTTTCGTTAGTAAAAAACCAGAAACTCTGGTCAGTCGCTTTACCTGTGAATTTTGAAAGGACGTGGAACATGCCAACGCAACGCACATGACGCAGGCTTGATTCGGATGATGTAGTTCGAAGAAACCGCGTGTTTGATGCGAATCCGGACCGCTTTCCAATAGCAGTAATCGAAGTATATCCAACGGGCGCAAGCGTTCGAATAAGTGAATTCCCTGAAAGATGCCGGTTACAATCGTATCCCTCCAATCAAGTAAAAACTACGTACCTGAGCAGTCATCACTACTAAACGTCTCGGCATTTCCATATGCTGAGTGACGATCGTAGGCGGAAAGCAAGAATTGGCTGCGGTTTGCTTGTGCCAAACCCCGAAGAAATCCAATCCGATTCCGCCACTATGCTCAATTTCCGCAATGGCCCAAGTCCGTCCACGAATAGGCGCACCAACCTAAACAAGACGGTATCAGACTAAATTTATGGAAGCTAAATTAACCATATTTACCTGAGTTTCGATTAATCCCTGTGGGAATCCGAATTCGGCACCGCTCAAACACCACAGAGCGTCCGTTTCTTCGTCGCTCGCATCCGAGAAAGCTACCAAATCTAAACAACATCGCATTTATTCAGAAAGTCGCTACTTTGGAGTTGAAACACGTACCTCGTTTAAAGTATCCGAAATGCACTCTTTGAGGCCGATTTACTGGCGAATTGGCGCTGAATCCGGGCGGTAATCGGACGTGAACTAATCGCAATGTTGAAGGGCGTTGATTCATGGAGGCGGCAGGAGACGGCGTAGACAGCGACGTGATCATCGCAGGATCCGTGTAAAAGCAGGTAAAATACAATCGAACACCGCTTTGAGTGATTCCAATCAGGTTCACGCACGACGATTCAGTGGCAGTGACGGGGCAAATAAAAACGATCGGCTTGAAATTCGATGCCTCCACGGTTCTGAAATAAACGCCAGTTAGTAAATGCAACCATTGGAAGAAAACAGACTTACTGAGCAATTTGCGAAGCAGTGTACTGGATTTCATTAGCCGATAAAGCGGCTATCTTCGATGCTGATTGCAATCCGTCCACGCCCAAATCGAACGCTTGTATCGATCCGTTTTCGGAACGCGTATACAAAATATGCCGGCTTTCGTCGATTATCAGCTGCACCAGCGGTTCTGAAATAAAGATCTGTCAAGGCTCAGCATTCAGAAATAATACTATTCACATACCGTTTTTTCCAAATGCGTACGAGACGAACGAAGGCACCAAAAAGCTCATCATTCCTTTCGAATGATTGATTTTCTTGCACGTTTTGCCGAATAGCAATCCTTCAGGCTGCAAGGAAAGGATTCGTATTAGCTCAGAATAATTGATGAGAGAAAATATACGTACCTGATAATCGATCTCGTATAAGCAACAATCCCGAGAACACAGGAAGATTCGTCCTGACGGCGTCGAGACGATGTCGCGGATATCCGCACCATCCAACGGCAATCGATATAACGGTTCAGGCATCAAATGCATTTCGGCTCGTCGATAATCTTCCGCAACTGATTGGCCTAAATGAGAAGGCTTCATTAGAAAGATGAAAATACATAAGATCAACAAACTTCTTACCATCAGAATCCGTGAAATTGACGGCGAAAAATAAGACTTCCACCGACGTAACGATGCAGAGCAGATATGGCGGCGCCGTTCCGGGTCGAAATACGGTCACTTTCGGTCGTACCAAGCCAATTAATAAGATCACGTTCGGTACTTTGTCGAAATAAGCCAAATCGCTGCTAAAAATCAAACGTTATTTCAATTCTATCAAAAAATCATCTACGCTTACTTGGTTTCGAAATTCCACACGAATAAATCGCTATCCACGGCGACCCAAGCTCGGCCGATCTCGGGAAATAATCCCATGGCGCAGGTGCATTGCATCCTTGAGAATTGATCCGATAATTCTTGAGGCAACGGTTGAATTCGCGTGGGCGAAACGGGTACGAATTCTCGTATATCTTTCAATCCGAATGTTTCCAAATTCGGATAATCGAAATCGTTCAATCCGCTTTGAGTCGGTTGTTCAGGTAGACGAGCCGGATTGAGTCCGAGACGAAATTTCAAATCGTTATTGACCGAGAAGTCGCATTGTTGACAAATATCCACTAATCGAGCTGCTAATTCCAAATTCTCCGGCGCTGCTGCATTCGGTTGCATTCTCGGTATGGACGGAGTAACGGTAATATTCGAAATATTCTGAACATTGGATCTTGACGAAACCACTGAACGCGGAGATAAGATTCCATCGTCGAAAAATGCAAAATCTCGAGCGGCAGGTTGTTGAGCTGGTGGCAGTACCATTTCGAGCATAAAATCCACACACGATTCTCATAAAAATAAGCCGCAATGCAATTATGCAAATAACGCCGAAATTATTACAATATCTAACGAAGTTTTTAGAATATAAAACGACGCTTTTCTTTTTTGTTTTCGTTTTCGATTCGACATTTTTGGGGAAAATTCTACCGTAATCAACCCTGGAGCGCACAGGATGTGCGCAGGGATGAGACCACTTATATCAAATCCGAAAACTGATCCTGTGCATTGTACGCGTATTTTCGCGGGAAAATTACTGTAACCGCAGAAATTCCGTCTACTACGACGAAATGCTGTCGGAAATATTTCTCTAGAAGATTTCCGTCGTGAACGATTGTCGGCTCCGCGTATCTTCTGAATCGTGATCGAACCATGAATAATCTGTCCTACCAATTACTGAATTCTGAACCTTCGAGCAACAAAACCGTTTTGTACAGCGTGTAAATCAAATTTATCGTTTTTGTTTTAAAAAATACTGATTTGTTGAATTTCAGATGCAAACGGACGATTGAATTGGAAAAAGTGCTATGGTATCAATTCATGCTCATACCAGCGGTAAGGATAATTCAAGGAGAAATTTATCGGATTAAATCAGATTGATCGCATTTTCAGACATTATGCGTCATTTTATTCGCATTCCTTCGCCGACGTCGAGGTATGTGCATGGATTTTTGGAAAGGTCGACCGGGATTACCCAGGTGAGTGAATGATCATGATCTGATCAGAGTGATCAATAGCGGATCACATTGATCAAGTGCTGATTAGAGTGATCAGAGTGATCAAGCGCTGATCAGAGTGATCAATTACTGATCACTTGATTCCCATCCATCTAAAACCTGTATTTTAGGCCACTGCATTTCCTGGACGATCGTCATAATCGACTATCATTCGTCGGCGGATTCAGCGTGACCATATGGATGTTACAAGAGATCACATTGGGCGGAATTATGTTCGGAATGTCGGCACCGTACTATGCAGGATGTAAGCTTGAATATATTTTCCATATTTTACCAAAATATTGATGCGGGATTTTTTTCAGTTTGGCTTCGAGTATTCGCCAGCATCCTGACCGGAATCAGTAAGCGGTTTTTCAAACGTTAAAGGGGAATAGGCGGTCATACTTGCCGCGTCTTCAGCCATTAACACGGCAGGTAAGATAATTCCACGCAAGAA
>JAQIWJ010001295.1:0-12071 GCA_034695185.1 Discolaimus major
ATTTTTCTGAGTTAGGGGTCATTTAGGGGGTTTTGAACTTCAGTCTAGGGGATTTTTGTCTTCAGCACCTGGCAACATTGGTGATTATTTCGATTTGGATAAGATTATTCGATCTAGCAAAGGATGATTTTGCACAGCACTGGATGATGCTTGCATAGCAATGGGCGTTTCAGCCTGTTAGGATCATTTTTGATGCAAAATTCGCGAAGGAATAATTTTTTTCTGAAAATTCTGGATTAATTTAATCCACTGATCATCAGCCACAATAAGATACTAATTGCCTCGTTTTTAAGACCCAAATTACGAGGGAAATTCCGCAGCAATGAAGCAACCATTGCTTGTATCATGTAAGTTGAGATTTTTTATTATAAATGCTTGAAAATAACATAAATTTTATTCCGGGTCGTGGAAGCGAAGAAGTCCGAAGTAAATGCACGCCGTTGTTGGAGAAGCAATTGCAATCGTTGCCGTTGCAATGGAAGAGGTAAAAGATCATTATAATTATATTTTCATTGGATTTACAATGCTATTTCAGGATCGATGCCGAATTCCCAGTCCAAATCCAGTTGACGGTCAAATTCGTTCCATATTCACCGACGCTAATCAAACATCGAGAAGCTCGATGGCAAGACGTGGCTGCGGCTCATTTGTATTTTATGGATTGCTGGGTATGCTGTGCATGCATTTCTCCTCGGTTTCAACGATTAACAACTGCTTCTCGTTTCAGGACAGCGAGAAATACCGTCTGGACGTTCGATCGGATTTGATCGAATGGTTTGCAACGTTACGAGACGCTGATACCAACGATTGGCTTGTGGTTTTCGACGCGTCCAAAGCGAAGGAGAGCCGTGGACGGAGTCAAGTGTTGGAGAAATTACGGAGCGATTTATCCAAATACGTTAGCCGGTAAGCTGTCATTTTTGAGTCCTTCGCATCTCACTGATTGCTGTCTTTTTTAGCATAATCGAAATCGATTCCGCCTCGTTCAAAATGCCAGTGCTACTTCGAGCGTTGGGTGAACAAGCATTATCGTCGTTCGATTATTGGGCTCAATCATTCGAGTTATCGTTGAAAGCGGAAAGGGAGACCTGTTTTTCGTTGGAATGGTCATTCCTAAATTATATGATCACTCAGGTGAGCTAAAATTGAAGCAGGATTTTGCAAAATATCTGATCAGTATTTGCATCTTCAGGTTCAATACAGCCGAGTACTGCTCAGCGTCAATATTTTCGAACAGTCACTGGCTCAATTGGACGAATTGGACGCTATGCTTTCGTTATTGATATCTCACTACGCTGGTAAGTGGTTTGATTTTGGTAAGGCGCGTTTGCTAAGTGGATCTCCTTTTTAGCATCGCCCACCAAAGCTCGATGGATCGAAGCATTCTGCGCCCCGAATCCTGATCCGGTGGAATTGGTTGGCTTGATTGCAATATACTCTCAACTCGACGATACGATCGATCAGTTATTAGCCGAAGGGGATGTGTATACTTCCGCCACATCTCGACCCGTATTGGCCAATGATCTACGACGGATCCGAGCATTGATATTCTCGTGCCAGTTGTCGGTGGTATTGAATCGTGTGGCCAGTCAAACCACGAATTCCGAAACGGCCTGCCAGCGTATCATCTCGTATGGTGCGATATTGGTACAAGCGATTAGAAAGGAGGAAGCGATATTAGGCGGAGTAAGTCGTATGATTGCAAATTCCAAAAGCCTAGTCCTAAAAAACGCATTTGCATTTCAGCCGGTGGACGCTCACGAACCATTTCGTCACGTGTCAAATGCGTTGTGGTGTTTGGAAGTCTTGCATTTCGCCGGTCAGTTATGCGATTTGATGATCGTCCAAAGCGAATCGGAATCGATGTGCACGTTATGGGTGACGCTGTGCAGAATGGTAAGACTATTTATGTAAGATTATTGTGCATTTCTAATCGCGGCCTGTTGTTTACAGGTCCAAAACATGGAACCAGAAAGGATGAGCAATGCGGTCTCGTGGATTCCGAAAGAGAAAGGACCAGTCGAACAGGATTCGCCTGTTGTATTAATGGAGAAATGCGTTCTCGACATAGCGACGTTTGACGAGCATTTTGTGGTAAGAAAATTTATCAATCCTTGACGGCTTATAAAAGCCAGTTTTTATTACAGAAATGGCACGAATCAGCGCTGGCCATGTTGAAGCATTACGGTTGGCGAAGACACGCGACGACAATTGGCATTGCATTGGCGGAATTTTACAGGTGAGCTGGTCAGGCAGGGACAGAGTGCCTCGTATACTAATGCATATCTTTTCAGGCGTCGTGGTAAAGACACGGATGCATTGCATTTATTCCTGAAATTCGCTCGTCAATTGGAAGAGGAACGATGGTGTCAAGCTTACGTTGGCCTTCTTGCGACGATTGCCGACGATCTGCTTCATCAATGTACTTTACGGGAACGCTTGAAATTCTACGGCGATTTATCGTGCGCCAAGAACATATTACCATCCAGGAAATCGTCGGCGTTCTATTCCAAATTCCGAAGCGAATTCGACAGCGATTGGGTCTACGAACGGATGCCAAATTCACTCGGCAGTCCATGGTTCTTCGTTCGACGAGTAAAGCCGGCCCGATCGTCGATATTATGCGGTTCAACATTGGATTGGTCAGTGACGTTGGAAAATCGATTTCCCGAATCCGTACGGATATATTCAGCGTCATTATGTTGTACAATATCGCCTGGTCACCACGAACCGCCGCCGTCGTCGTCAGAGCATCGAATGGTGAAGCCCAAGAAATTGATCGACTTCAGACGCGAATCGTATTCAGTGGCCAGTGATATTGCGGATTGCTCCGATTTATTTCCGATGGATATGGTCGTTGAAAATGACGGCAACGGAATGCTGCTTCCTCCTGGAAAGAATCTACTGAAGTTCGCTGGACAGGTAATGTTGATATTTGCTCTCAAGTATTGCTGCAGGGCCCGTCTTAGCATTTGGGAGGCCCCAGGTGAATATAAATCGGGTGGAGCCATTTGAATGGATTAGGATCGGCTTGAGCCATTTGAAAGGGTTCTGTCAGCTTGAGACCCTGGGCGATTGCCTGGTTCGCCTATCCCTATGGCTGGCCCTGATTGCTGAATCACCGATCTTCCATTTTCAGTGTTCGGAATTCGGGCTATGCATACCTGAACATTTGCATATTCGCTTGGGCGACGATGGTCGGTTGGACGTCCAAATTCGGATCGTTATGGATTCCTCGTCACGGTGCATTGTCAAGACGGTGGAGCCGGAAGTTTTACTGATGCCGGCTCAAGGTAATTTTTTTCGTGTGAATTTGCATGAATTTACAATAATGATATTTTGTTTTAGGAGATTCCATGTGGGCTGGCGTTACGCAAACGGTCAATTTTCGGCTCATGGTCGGTGCAGTGCCTGGCCATATGGGCGAGGAGGAGAGTAATTTGCATTTGCAAACGGCTCACGATGATCTTCTGCTGACGGTAAGCATTGAAAGTTTTATGAGCGGGCTCTAAAAGAATTTCGTTTCAGACTACGAGCACGGCTGAAGATGACGTGCACGGGGATTCGTTGATTATCAAGATCCCTCAAGATTTGGCGCCTGGTACGACTTATGAAGTACATCAAACGCTATTCTGCAATATTCATGGCTCGGATGAGAATAAGATCTGCGAGGTATGTATGAGAAATTCCTTAGCTTTTCTTCTGTACACAAACATTTAATTTCAGGTCATCTCGCATTGGAGGCGTCGCAGTTTTCGACACCAGTTTCGTTTCAAACCGGTCTTCCATTGGATCTCCAGTTTGAGAGTGATTGGAGAACGGCTCTTATTGACCATCACCATTCACAACAACGGTCAACGTCCGCTGATATTGCACGAGCCGAAATTGACGTTCACTTCGATGACTGGAGAAAGCGACGTAATTGCCGAATTGCTCAATAATGATTCGGAACAGGTACGAGAATGGTGGTGGTCGGTTAGAAATTGTTGACTGAAATGATCCATATTTCAGGAGCTGTACTTCGCAATTCCGTACACATTGGCCTGGTACATTCCGCCAGCCTGCTCGTCGTCTGGTGTGATCGTATTTCACTATCAATTCAAGGATTCCTCGTCAGATACGTACACGTGCTACGCGGATGTGGCTTTGCAGAAACCGGTGAGTGGTTTTTAAATCTGATCATGTTGATCGCAGCACGATTTCATAATTGAACGGGTTGACTAAATGAACTTTCAATTCAGGCAATCGTCGAAGTATGCTGCCAAATGGCGTCGGAAAAGATCGTATGTCGCGTTGGCATGTCGTGCGATTTCGTCATTTCGTTGAAAGCATTGGATCCATCATTACGATCAGTGGACGTTCTCGTCACGTTGGTATTCGAGCCGAAATTCTGGTCGTGCACTGGAACGGCGACGGAATTGGTGCGGTTGAAAGAGAACGGATTGGGTCAAGCATTCTTTCAGTGAGTCTGGCATGGATTGATTTGGGATCAAAATATTCACGATGATCCGTTTATTTCAGAGTGATCCCGCAATGCGTGGGCTTTCTGCCAATGCCAGCGGTCGAAATCCAATTAACCGGCGATGCGGCCATGACCAAAACGTGTCAAGCGTACATTCGATCCAAAGGAAAGCAAGTACACGTGCTGGCACCGTTGACGAATCTCCGTCGATCGTTCAACGAACAAGCACCGAGGAAGCAGTTAGAAATTGAATTGTGATCAGACGATTCAGAATCGTGATCAGCATTATCACTCGTCATTTGATACCGTATTTATTACATGCTTATTTTTCGTCACGAATCAAATTACCCAAATGTTTCATAACGGGAAAAGATAAATGTTTCATATCGACCCCCCAAAAAAACAAAAATGATATCTTCAACTGTCAAAAAACCCGATCCCAAAAATAGGTCATTCAGTCATTTTTTATGCATTCACCTCACTTTCAGTCTTCCTCATCAATTGTTGAACCAACAAATCGTCGGCCGTCGTCGTTTCAGCCACGCGTCCGTGTTTGGATATTTTCGTATTCGCACGAATCCAAGCGATTTTCGTCTTCAATTCATCCCAGGACGCGGTATTCGGCAGCAGCGTTCCATTCTCGGCGCACGTTTCCACGTATCGATTCCAAATATCCCTGCATTCGCCCAACGTACAGAGAACTTCCGCGTTGCCCACCGCGATGACCGTGTATTTGGCTCGAGTCATGGCCGTATTGATCAGACGTGGATCGTCCAAGAAGCCCAAATTTCGGTCACGCAAATTTCCCATAGCTTGAGCGTTTTGCAATTGCGATTTGCCACGGACCGTCGAAATAACCAGTGCTTTGTATTCTTTGCCTGAAATAAAAGGTGATTTTAACCTGTTATCTCTTCGAGGCTGGATCATGCTCCAGATTTTGACAATTACTCACCTTGCATTTGAATCACACGAGTAACGTCCAATCGGCTACTGTGCGTTGAAATGTTACGACTTTTCAGCATTTGCCTGATCAGCGTTCCCTGAAAATGAAGTTCATTACAATATAGCCCGATATTGCGCAATTTTGCATACCTGCTCCACATACGGAACCGCCACGCCGATATTCTTCTCTCCCCATTCCCTCGGCCAATTGTGCCATAAGTATTCCACTTGCTCCACGACGGACATCGCCTCGCCAGGATTGATGATCGACGCGTTCCTTCCCACTTCCTCGTCCGAAGTTGACGCCACGAAATACAACGGTTTGATTTCCTTATCGTCGTAATCCTCTACGCACGGCACCAGACAATTCGGATCACCGTAGAATGCGGACGATAAGAATGATAAGATCTTCGGATGGCATCGATAATTCCTGAAATCGGATGGTAATTACTGAGAGAAGATAACCGCAGAACGATTCTTACTTGTTGAATAGAATGCTTGGAAATCGATAAGCCGCACGCGCATCCGCAGCCATACTGTTCTTTTGTTTATCGTAGAAATAATACAGACGTTCCAAATACGAACGACCCAATTCTTTGGCTTGCGGTAAATAAACCTGAAAAGAAGCCGGCCTTATTTCCTGCAACCATGAGCGCATTCACGGCTTACCGGTGGTCGAATTTGATGATGATCTCCAGCAACCACGACGCAAGTCGATCGTCTGGCCAAGCATAATGGCAATACCGTTTCCAATTCCAACGCTTGCGCTAAAATACACATGCATTGTACTCGAATAAGCCAATCACAAGCTCGCCTTGCTTACCCGCTTCATCGATGAAAATATGCGTAAACGAAACGCTTTCATCTTCGTCCAAGACTTTCAGGAATTTGGCACTGGCCGTGAACGTGCAAATGACCACACGCATTTGAGCCAATTTCTGCGGCGTCAACGGTTCCGGACGTAGGCGGCCATTTCGAGGATCCACCAGGAAACGCATGAATTCTTCGGCTTGCGGATTCACATGAGTACGAGTGTGGAATACACGCCATAGGATCTTTTTCAAATCTTGGTTTTTCATGCCAGTATGTCGCAGCAGCAGATCGATGTACATATCCGCAGTCCTGAAATGAGGTTTGTTTGGGTCAAACAGGAAGTGATAAAAATTCATAAAATACTTACACTTGTGCATGCGTGCAGATCAGAATTTTCGTATTCGGGAAATTGCGGATCAACGTTGCAGCGGCTGCGGCCAACGTCCTCGTCTTCCCAGTACCGAATGGACCGAAAACGACCAATGGTGGTATCCAATTCTTGCGATCCACGGCGCACAGGACGACGTGCTCCATGACTTGGAATTGTTCCGGATTATGGAGCCGTTTCCATTCTATCATCAGAGATGGCCAGCTGAAAGAAATCGATTACTTTATTTTTGAGAACTGACAACAAATCCAGGACGTACTTCAGAATCTTGGGACGATTCGCTTCGAAGATCTTTCCAGATGCGTACGCGGAATAATAAGCCAATAGGTCCGGGAAGATCAACGGTGATAATTGACGTTCTTGCAGACGTTCCAAACCGCGTAACCACTGACGGAAGTTCTTGGTGTATAAATTGAACTGAATATCCACTTTCAAATTCGATCCCTCGCGTAATTTCATATGTCTGACGAATAATTTGCTCAATTCCAAATGAACCCGATCCGAAAAGACGCCTACAAGATGTAACTTCAGTTAGAATCAATGATTTGATATGCAAAAATGCAATATGCATACTCACCATCTTTGCTATAAGTCAAACTGTTCACCACATTGACTTCGTGAACCCATGGTTTCTTTCCATCCATAGTATTTGACCGACTGGACGGTGCAATGAATGCACTCAAACAACTGCCGCGCAATAAATTGATGAAATCCATATCCTCCGACAGTTTCTCGACCAATGGCACCACCGCGAAATATGCGCCATCCGTTTTGCAATACATCTCCTCGTAGTCGTCGTCGATCAAAACTGGCGTAGCTGTGATTTGTACGTCTTTGAATTCCATCCTAAAACGGCATCCTATGTGTAAAAAGAAAAGCAAATAGCCAAAACACTTACTCGTCCAAAATGGATTGCCTCCTGTATTGTTCCGCGAATAACCATTGTTTCAATAAGGAGAAGTAATTGGCTTCCGTGATCGCGAAATTCAAATTGGCCACCACATTCGCCACGTCCATTCGCTCGAACGATCGTTCTTTGGAAATCCAAATGATGTCGGCGTTCTCCGGAGTCCAACGATCGGCCGACGATTGAAGTAAATAGCGTAACGATTGCAACTTCATCATTGACGCCTTGTCCATGCCCGAGTGGACGACCAGTTCTCGATAAACGATGGGGATGATGCCAAAATCGAACGCCACACGTTGAGTGAACGTCTGCGGCGTATTGCTGCCCAAGAATTCCACGTTCACCTGAAAGAGAAATGGATGTCTGGCTTGCCCAGTCCATACGAAATCTGTCTCTCACCTCATACAATCCTTCCAACATGTCATCAGCAAATACGTCGCCCAATTGAATTTCCTCGTCGTTAGTCGGCATAAATGGAGATCGCAAACGGAAATACGAGGCGCTGTCGTGATCCAGCAGAATCACGCGTTTCAATGATTTCTGAAAGGAGATGATTAAGCTAATTTAGCATGACATGATTCATAGACCTTACCTCCGCCACGATAGTGAACTTCCACACGTACGTCTGCCCTTTTTCTTCAGCCACAGCAGCATGCATGTTCCCATCGCAATTGATCTCGACATCGTCCATACATGGGGACAACTGAAATAAAGATAGATTTAAAAATCAGCTCTCGAAAGACATTGTCAAGCTTACTATGCTTTTCCCCAGATTCTGAGCTTCACGAATCTTTCCATGCAGTTCTTGCAATTGTTGACTGGACTTTCGAGTTAAAGCTCGTTTCAGGAATTCGATTCTTTCTTTCCATTCTTCCAATTCATCCGTCGAATGAGCGTTGGGACAACGATTGTGGGCCGATGTTGAATACACGCATCCTTCTCCTTCCATGTGTCTGCAAAAGAATGCAGCAATTAGTTTCGCTTGAGCAAATTAAGCACAGCTTACCTCGGGCACAATTTGAACGGCGGTGGTCCAGGAGGAGTTCGGAATCTCCACACGTGGCCGTCTTCGACCAAACGCAAACGTTCTTGATGAATTTTGGCGTTGATATGTTCCTCGAATCGATCGTGTCCAGCCAACGACTTGTCGCATAGGTAGCAATAGAATACTTGTACTTGCGGTCCTTGATCGAACGCCAATAACGATGGACCAGACGGGACAAATGGACCAGAAGGAGCTGGTTGACCGGATTGACCGATATTCGATGCGGGTTTGTTCTGTTCGAATAGCTTCTTGTTCTGAAAAAGCCAGCATTATAGAACACTACAAAACCACTCTTCCACTCATACCGTAGTCCATGCATTTCCAGGCTGTGGAACCGCAGAAACCGTCGGTTTGGCTGCCATTGCTGCCGCCGCCGCTTTGTGTTGTTCCACCGCCGATTGCATACGCTCTGCCACTTCGACCAAACTTTGCCCTGCAATAAAAGGTCTATCAACTCAAGCTAGCACAGAAGAAAAGTTCCGTACCTGCTTTCAATAACCACATCCAACATTTTCGTTCCACTTCGTTATGAGCGTAATCGCAAATGGCCAACGTACATTTCTTGTACGTCTCCATCCTTTTACACATACGGACGACGGACGGTTTTCCTTGGCGTTGAGCTCGCGATAATCCGGCTGGCAAATCTCGGATGACCACTGCTTTCCCGTAATCGTCGATAATAGCGATTCCTTTGTGTTGTTGCCACGTATGATTCGCATTACGGCTTCCGCAATACGTCCCGTTTTGATACACCACCGAGCCACCGTTCTTGTAGCAGGAATGACAAATGAAGCGTACATTGAACGGGCATCGAAAATTGTCTCCACCGCCGCTGGTCGCCGCTGCTGGACTCGGAGTAGTTGGTCGTGGTGCCGACTTCGTTGTTGGTTGAGCCATTGATCGTGCTGCTGAACTTGGAGCCTGAAAAAACAAGCATAATGTGAAATTTGGCAGGAAATAACAATGATTTCAATGCACTCACCTGTCCAGTGCCGGTCGGCTTCGTTGCTGGTTGATTCGTTTGTCGAGATGCCTCCATCGGTTTGGCATTGCGTCGCCAATCGCCCTCATCAGCACCGCTAGCTGATGCACCGCCCGTAGCCGAATGTTGACCGGTTGCAGATTCTCTTTGTCCCTTTCGTGGTGGGCGATTGATAACGCCGTTCATCGTTGATGTAGCCGGTTCCATCTTGCTCGTAAGCGTAATCGGCTTCCAATTCGCGGCCGTCGTTAATCCCATTAGGCAAACTTGACGCAGGAAATTGGTCAACGGAAATTGCCGGCATTTGTCCAACTCCCACAGGAACGATTCGAATTCCGTATGCGGGAAACGGCATTGATATCCACGCCAACATCCTTGCTCGATATGGTGGCATATTTCGAAGCCATATTTTTTATTGGAAGTAGTCGGCGACGATCGAATGAAGATCCAGAATTCCCGCTGCGCTCCCGGTCGAAAATCGTAGCGAATAAATATAATATCCGCGTCGCATTTGTGTTCCCAATGACGTAATACGTAATATTCTCGTCGAACGAACGTAGCGCAAATTGAACATCCTCGCCAAACGGAGACGTGATTGTTCTTACTGTTCGGAAACGGTAGAATTTCTTGCTTATCGCTGTTGATGATCGTTGCATTCAGAATTGATTGACGAAGCGAAGCGGTCAGTCCTCGGACGCCGCCGTGTTCTTCTCCCCAAATTTGAAGCTCCACCGCGGAATGAGCGTACGGACAGGCGATGCCTTTGGCGCAACGAAATTGACCATTTGGACACATTTGCACGCGACAAATGCCCGGAGAATATTCTCGTACCAAATACCATTTGACGTCTCGTTTAGGAAGCGGAGCTACCACCTCTTCTTCCGTCAATCGTCCAACGCGAAGGCGGCACAGGAATTGGGAATACTTGCAGTCGTGAATCATAATACGGAAACTGCTTTTGGTCGTATCGAAGCATAAATGGCAGCCCAATTGGACGTCGTAACGATGCAGAAACGGCGGCCACGGAAGTGCAGGCGATGCAGCTGAAACAAAATGCCGAGCGTTAGTGTGTATAAAATACACTAATTGCCAATGCCTTGGCAGTTAAAATTATGCTCAAAATAAGTACGTTATAGCACTGAGCCTTCTCAGCTCAAATTAGACTCTGCTTCCATTGCCTTGTTTTGCAAAATTTTGCTTTACACGAAAGGCCCATGGAAAAATCTGCAAATAACGCTTACCAGTTCCACCTTTTTCTGGCCCAGCGCCAGCCCAAAACTGTCCATTTTCACCAGAACCTTGTTTGGATACCGTTGATCGAGAAGACGTACCGGAGGCCAAACTGAAACAAGCATTTGTATAGTACGCAAAGTAAAAATTCTAAACAATGGCTTACTTTTGCAAATTTCCATTTCCTGCGTAATTAGGCAAATTTCCATCATTTTTCAATTTTGGATTAATTCCGGCCGTTGCGCCGTTGCTGGCGGTTGACGAAGCTCGTGTGGCCGTCGTAATATTGGCGTTTGCATTGGTGGAATTGGAAGTATTCGCTTTCTTCTTGGGCAATAAAGCGGCGAATCGATTTGATGCTGGAATCATTGAATATTCATCATTCCCACTACCATCACTTTCCTCTTCGTCCATGGCAATTAAAGCACTGATACGAATAGATTGAGGATCAAATTTTGCAATCAATTGTATTGACTTTTGGATTGGATAAATGAAGATTTAGACTGATTTTCCAGTTTTCCAATTACAAAGCCACTCCTTCCAACCCTTGCGCAATGAGCACACTCTAGCGGACCAACATGGAGATTTGATATAAGCAGTTCAGGGTGGCTTGACTCGCTTTCGATTTAAACGTTAGAACGCGGGATCAAAGTCTAACGGGGATTGATCAAAAATCGCTTTTGCATACGAAAATCACGATAAAAGTTGGTAATGCGAAGTTGAGTAGATTAGATCTAATGATTAGAAATATGAAAAACCTCGTTTCCCATATATTGCATTGGAGGAATCGATAAAAATCCTCTCAAAACGTGGCTGCGAAAATCATCAACCAATGCAGACTCATAAAAAAGTGTAGACTGGGTTTGGAGCCATGTAGAAAACTTTTATGTTCTGATTCATTTGTGTGTAAAGCAATTCATCACGTGCATCATAAAATTGCTGCGTAAAAAACCGGATCAACTTCGAAGGGCTGAAGGAATGAGTCGGTTTTCAGACGCAACTGTTCGACACGTTTCATTTTTGCCGGTGGTGAAAAATATATTATCATAGCGTGGAATCGTGTTAGAAAAAACGCATTGATTCAATTTGAGATAAAGGCGTGGGAAAGCTGGTTCATGAATCAGTGATCTAATCAGTGAAATTGCGGTTGCTGCAGTGCAAAATTTGCGATGGAAAAAAGCAAAAATTGATGCCCCCTGTTGGGGGTCGAACCGTGGACCAAGGATAACTAACGAGGGAAGCCTCCCAGGTGTCAATTTGCTATTGCGGAAAAATGAAGCTCAAATGAAAGAGCTCACCTTG
>JAQIWJ010001296.1:0-12065 GCA_034695185.1 Discolaimus major
TGTCTTCGTTGATAGCAACTGCCAAACATGATCTCATGAAGAAGATGAAAAACAGGAAAGCCAATGTTGAGGACATGTTTATGAATGGCACTGATTGGCAGGACGGATGAGGGAGGACTACCTATCATAGTAAGACCCTGCTCATTTATACCATCATCCTTGTAGATAATTCATAAATTTTGATTATACATCATCCCACTACTTGTCTGAATATGGTGGTGAAAATTACGTCTGTACTACTATCAGATTTATGCCCTTGTCAATATTATTTGGGCGGATAATGAAGACCACAAGTGACAGCTGCGTCAATTGATGTCATGAACCTTGTAATAGCTAAAGTGGACCTGTCATTCTCATTCGGATATGATGATAGGCCTTCTTCTTGTTGATATTGTCAATGTTCACGAGTCCTGTCCGGGGCATACCACAAAATCATAGTATATTTAAAAATCTGACCATAGGATGAGTTCCCTGTACCAATTTATTTTAGATGAGAGAGAGTCATCATGTACTCAACTGCATGAAAGCGAGCATAGCAATTTTGAAGACATCTTTCACTTGAATACTAGTGATTGCATGTGTAGATGTTGGAAGAAACGGTTCTGTGGATTATGCATATGTTGGAATCAATTCGTAGTTTTATTTCAAGCAATGCACTGGCTCCATAGATGTCAGAAGCCCTATGACCAAATTAAGCTATGCATTGCACAAATCAGTGTTACACACTGTCCTCAAGCATATGCCAAAAGTCTCGTTTCTGTCTGTTCTTTTCACTCCCATGCAGATTCTACTTGTGATTTTGAACTGCGGTTTATTATTGACTAAACCAAGGGGATTGCGAACAGGGCACATTTTCCGAGAACAACTTGGTCCCTCGCAAACCTGGGAACCCAAGCCGAAATGACATCTGAGTGCATCACCTGAAATACCAAGATTAGATATGGTGTAAGAGAGTTCAAATTTTCCATGAATCTTGACAGCTTGACTCACTCATCGTCGCCAAAGCCAGAAAACCAGCCAGAAATATCACGAATTGCATCATCATATATCCAGAATCAAGTTCTATAATGAACATTGAACTGTTAAATCAAAAAATACTTCCTGCTGCAACTCACAATAGTCCTCTATCAACTGTACGATTCTTTGCTAGCATATAACTATTGCACTTTCTATCCAAAAAGGAAATAGAAAACGTGGACCAAGCATTGAAAAGTGCTTTTACATATGCATCACATGATTTTCACTTACAGGAATTTCCATATTAGACATTGACACGATAATGGAAATGTAAATTCAAATTCGGGGCACATCAAAAATGCTTTGTCTTCAAATATCTGACCATTGGAGGGTTCTGATACCGTTATAATTCGTATATGTATGAAGAGAACGCCCTATATTTCGTCATGCGACAGAAATCCATGCACTCGTCTACCTGCATGTTAACTTTCTGTCACCAATATAATTAGAGAAAAGTTTGCACTGAAAAAGCAGCTATAGTTGGCACAAAATGAAAGCAGATACCAATAGTTCCACCATTTTTACGGCCAAGTTAAAGCGATTCTGGATCAATGTGTTCCGAAGCAAGCATATAACGACTTCCGGTTACACCTTACTGTATTCTTTTGTCTGGAATTCGCTGCGTTGTTAACGATACAGTTTCTGCATCTTTACTTTTGAGTAATTAGCACAAACGATCGAAGCATAAGTCGACAAGTGCACTTGTGCATGCGGACTTGATTGATTCTCGCTGCAGAAACAATCCTGTCAAGAACGCTAATTGCATGAAAGCGAAGATAGCAATTTTCAAAGCAACCCTCCGCTTTTCATCTTAGTGATCGCATGCATATAAGCGTGAAACGAGTCGGTTCTTGGGATTATGATGTGATGCTGAATTTCATATTTCTTTATCAGCAACGCGATTGGTCACACAGTTGGCATGAGCTATGACCAAAAAATCTGTGCATTATTGCATAAATCAGTGCAGCAATAATTGACGAAGCAGCCAAAAGCATCATTCTCAGTTCTATCAGATTCTTTCTTTGTTGTGTAGCCTTTTCTGACTTTAATGGTCATCGTTCGTACCACCACTTGGCGGCAGATTGATGCAATTACTCTGATAAGAACTTCCCTCACAAATCTGTTCGAGAGTGTTAGGCCAGCCGGCAAGACATTTGACTACATCACCTGAAAGGCCAAGATTATGGTGCAGAAAAGCTCATGTCAGATTAGCATGAACCTTCTCACCTATGGTCGTCAAAGCTGAAAAAACAGCCAGAATACCACTGATTTCATCATCGTATGTCCAGATTAATTGATTCTATGCTAAATGTGATTATAAATAAAAAAAATATGGGGTCAGCTTACAGTATTCCTGTAGCAACTGTTCAATTCTTTGCCAATAATACCAGTGCAATGCCAACTTCCAAAATAAGCCACTGTATAAATAAACCTTGGATTAAACATAGAAGTAAACCTCAACCGCCATAACCTGATCCCCCATTCAAATAATGCTTATGACAAAACTGAATGAGCACACGTGCTAAAGTATGGTTATTGATTCTCAGGTTAGGCCAAAAGACAGGAGGGCAGAGGGGATCAGCTTATGGCGGTTGAGGTTTAGGAAGTGCTTTTATGTATGCGTCACATGATTTTAGCTACAGGAATTTCCATATTAGACATTGACCTGATAATTGCAATGATCAATGTTTGTCATTCTTTTGTGGACACGACTGACAGCTTCTTCATGTTTCGTTCATAGCTCCAATCTATGGTACATTAAAAAATTCAATCTTCAAAAATCTGCCACTTGGTTGGGTCTTGGATTCGGTATCATTCTTTGTGAGGATAATGTCCCATATCATGAATTAGAAAAAAAATCGACCTCAGCATGTGGACGCAAATTCATGCACCTCGCATTTTATCTGCTTATCCACTTTGCCAGATAAGCCATATTAGAAAAAAGGTCGCACTGATAAAGCTGTTACTAGATTGGCACAAAATGAAGGCAGGAACCAATACTTCCACCATTTTTATGGCCAATTCAACAGGTGTCAAAGCGACCATGCAAAGAATTCCGGATACAACTTACAGTACTCATTTGTCTGCATTTCACTGCTTTGCCAATGGCACAAATTTCTGGATTAAATTACTTTTCAATAATCATCACAAAGTGGTTGTTTTAGAAATGGACAAGTGCACTTGTCTCGCTTAGAAAAATATTCATGTCGTAGAATACTGTTATGTATCATAAGAAATTGCAAGCGAGGATAGAAATTTTCAAGACACCCTTTCACTTGTGATCTTATTGATCTGCATGCATAATAGCATTGGTTCAAAGGATTATGACATTATTTATCGAAATTTATACCATATTTTTATTTCAAGCAATGCACTGGCCTCATTGGCAGATGCGCAATGGCCACCAGAGCTATGCATTGCAAAAATCAGCGTTGCAGTATATCGTTGAGCATCCGTCACCATGCTTAGCCCTATCAGGTTCTTTCTCCATCGAGCAGCCTTTCATGATTCTAAACTCGCTTCGAAAGTTAACCACACCAAATGGATTCTTCATGGTGCAAAAAGTTTGATAACAACTTGGTCCCTGACAAACCAGTTCTGGACTGAAAGATCAGCTAGTGTGACATTTGACCGCATCACCTGAAAGGCCAAGATAGTGGTCCATATACAACTTTATGTTCACAAGGAAGCCTGACTCACCCGTGGTCGCCAAAGCTGAAAAAACAGCCAGAAATACCATTAATCTCATCATCTTACGTCCAGATTCAACTGTTCCTAGAATGAACAACACTGATAACGAGCAAATGTGATCATATGAAGATTACAATATTCTTTTTAGCAAATGTACGATTCTTTGCAATTAGGTGACTGCTATATGCCTAACTTCCAAGGAAGGCACTAAATACCGTATTTCCTCGATTAAAAGCCGCACGTCGAAAGAACGCCGCACTCGAATAAACGCCGCAGGGGCCCTGTGTTAAAGCATAGCCTGTCTCGAATAAACGCCGCGCAAAATGGACGTCTGAAATCTCATACGCCACGGCTTTCTTTCGAGGAAATACGGTATATACAACTTGGATAAATATAGAAATGGATATATTGCTTTTACGAATGCATCAGATGATTTTCGCTTGCAGGAATTTCCATATTAGACATTGGACCTGATAATGGCAATTTTCAATATTTCTTATTTTTAAGTGGACATGACTGACAGCTTCTTCTTGTTTTGCTCATGGCTCCAATCTGGGACACGATTAGCATTCAAAACTCTGGCCCTTTGTTGGGTCTTGAATTTGGTATCATTCAATATGAGGACAATGTCCCATATCACGAATTAGCAAAAATCGACCTCAGCATATGTACAAAAATTCATGCACCTCACATTTTATCTGTTTGCCAACTTTCATATCACCAGATGCGCCATATAATTGGAGAAAAGTTTGCATATGAAGCTGTTATTAGATTAGCACAAAACGAAAAGTTCAAGTGCTTTCGTACCAACATTGCCTAAGCAAGCACGCAGTGATTTCTGAGTACATGTACAGTATTCTTTTATCCTGGATTCGCTACTGTGCCAATGGTACAATATCTGCATAAACTTATTTTTCAGATGTCAGCACAAAGTGGTTGAAGCTGAAATCGACAAGTGCACTAATGTATGCGTTGACATATAATTCTCGCCTATAGAAACATTCATGTCTGATCGTGAGCATAAATATCACGTTTCCTAGAGCGCTAATTGCAAGAGAGGATAGCTGTTTTCGCAGGAGGAACCATTCGCATGTGGTTTATGGTACGTATCATTCATGAATGTAAACAGGCAGTTCAATGGATAAAGATGCGTATGTTGAAATGATTTCATATACTGTTATTTATTTCAATCAATGCTGTTGATCTGACATTGGAAGAAGCCGAATCCAATAAAAGCTATCTATTGCACAAATCAGTGTTGCAATATATCGTGGTGCAATCAAGAAAACCACCTCTGTCAGTGCTATCTTCCACTTTCTTTGTCGTGCAGCCCATCGCCCCTTTGAATAACGTTGTCTCAAAGTTAACTGTTCCCATAGGGCAACTAGTTCCATAACAACTGGGGCCCTCGCAAAACTCATAAATCGATTCATTATAACATTTCACTGAATCACCTGGAAAGGCCAAAATACAATGTAGTAGAGTTCAGATTCGCATGAACGTGACAGCTTGACTCACTCAGGGTCGCAAAGTGGAAAATACAGCCAGAAATACCATTAATTTCATCATCTTATGTCCAGATTCAGGTGAATCTACAATGAAGATCACCGTGATAACAAGCAAGTGTGATCATAATGAAACATATAGGATATAGCTTACAGTATTCCTTTAGCAACTGTACGGTTCTTTGCAAACTAGCGACTGCTGTGCCTAACTTCCAGCAAGGCACTATACATATTCGTATAAATGTTCGATCAAACACAGAAATGGGTAGTGCTTTTGCATATGCGTCACACGATTTTCGCTTTTAAAAATTTCCGTATTAGAATAGTAAATTGGCCTGAACGGAAACTTTCAGTGTTGTCATTAGACGTGGGCATGCCTGCCATTTTTAGGTTCCATTAAAATAGGAATGCGGAATTTGCTCTTTTCAAAACGCATAACTTCAATGAGGCTTTCACATAGGAATAAGCATGAGATTTTGGATTTCTCATCATTTATGTATATTCTGCACAGAACATTGTCTCATTCTCGCTTGACTTGATACGAAACATCTAGCCATGCAAGTGATGGCAGAAAAAACCTGCAGAATACCTGTAAAAGTGATTTTTTAATATTTGGCAATGTCTACAGTATGATCATTCCAGAACAAATATCTGATGATTTTAGTTATGCCATGAAATAGCACATCAAGAAGCATGCAAATATTTAGTACTGAATGCTTATCTATCACTGCCACAAAGAGAAGAGTCCAAAAGCCAGTGCCTCGCTTCATCAGACCAAAATCTATAATGATCATAATGCCTGCCTGTCTACATAGTAATTGGCATTGGGCAGTTTAGTCTAAACGCACTTGAATAGCTGTAATTGCTGTCATCTTCCATTAGGAATTTGGCAAGAGACTCAATTAGAGAAAGCCAAGCAACAAACCTGACAACCGAATAATTATTAGCAACTTGACAGCTAGCAGAGATTTTCTGAATTCAGTTTCGCCTATGGGAAGAGTCATGGTCACTTGTGGATTCTGATGATTTCCAATATGCCATTGATCATATTAGTTTTTGTGATCATATCAAGTATTGATTTTTCCCAAATCTTGGCATGCGTAAAATGATGCTTTTTACAGCCATACCACCCATATGGGCCTCCTGTATTGACGGTTGGGACCAAGCGGGAGATAGATGCTACCTGTGGTCCAATGCGACAAAAGCGGATGCATTATGGAGCGACGCTTTAGCATACTGTCGTACACAGAAATCGAGATTACCAATGTTTCATGCTACGGAGGAAGCTGAGTATTTCTATCAGTATTTGTATGTGGCATGTCAATTCAGATTGTCAGTTTCAAAATCACCAAGATTTTGCAGGAAAACCAAAGGTTACAATGGTTGGGTACCATTGGGTTTCCAGTTCCTGAGTGGAAAATGGACGAATCTGTACGATGGCAGTTCTGTGCTCGATTATTGGGCCCCTAATGAACCGATCCTGGGCGATTGTGGATGGACATCCACAGACGTATTCACATTGGGGAAGTTCTCTGCGGGAAACTGCTCCGATATAGAGTATACCATGTTCGCATGCGAGCAATTGGCTTCTGGTCAGTTTGCAACACTCTCCAAATTCCCAAATTGAAAATGACTCAATTTTAGATCAGGATTCAATCCCGTGCGCACTCATGCATGGATATCATTCCAAGTACGAGGGATCACAACATATGGTCGGAACATTTCAAACGGGTTATTTCTCAAATTCATATCCTGAAATTTATGCTGCAACAATCAATATGCAACCGCAAACAGAGCCACTGTATTCGTGCGCGTTCACCACATCATATGTGTATCAAAAATATCCATTGATGGGCACAGAGAACGAAGTTGAGATCCTGCGAAATCAATCCAAATATGCATCCATGACTGGCATCCTGGCGTTCGTTGTACCCGAAGCCGTATACCAGAGCAGTTGGACGAATCTGGCCGTCCATTATTTGATATGGAATAGGGATTTGTATCCCACACAGAGCCAGCTGGTCAATGAGGCTGGACTGGATGGGTACTTGGATCTAAACTGGACAATCAAAGCCACCGTTTTCTTGTTCAAAACTGCGGTGAATGGCACATGCAAATTCATAGCTGGTATGATCGTTGACCATTGGACTAGTCATACTGTAGATCCATTTTAGATACAACGACCACAGTCACAACAACTACAACTACAACCACATCCCCAACAACCACATCCACAGGCAAGCTATAACTGAACTTTTGCAATTAGGGTGACCCAGGCCCATTTTTGTAGATTCAACGACTACTAGCACCACATCCACAACCAGCGTTAGCACAACCACGACCACTACGACTTCCAGCACTACGTCGACCACAAGTTTGGCAAGCATCACAACTTCATTGATACCTGTTGTAACTTCTACCAAATCGACCAAAACCACGACACCACAGCCCACCACTTCAACAACGCATCCATCCACGACACCACAACCAACCACAACGACAACACAGCCGTCAACCACGTCGACATCCACCAGTAGCAAATCGAGTAGCAAAGTTCCTGTAACGACTGCACCAACATTACCTCCCTCAACAACCACGTCTGCAACGTCTCCTACAACCACATCCTGTAAATCGCCCATCGATTCCAAATGCTAGCAATATATTGCAATCTTTCAGCTACTAGTCAACCAACGACAACATCCAAAAACAGGCCAGCGTCAAATACCACAACTAGCACCAGTCCAATTTCTAAGCCCAGCACCACAACTCCAAATACCACTACTGTAAAACCAGTGATGAAAGGGCGTTTGGTACGGTTCTAATCAATATTCACTAATCAGATAACCAAGATCATTTGTAGCCAGATCCAATGAGCCCACAACAACGGCTAATTGCGAAAGTCGTCCACTCGTTAGGATGCACGTGGCTAATCGGTTGCGTTGGGGCATGCTTCGTATTGGGCACATTGACCGAGTAATTATGCAAATCTGAAATGACCATTGTGATAATATCAATTTTAGCTTCTGCGATAATGAACGCCAATTGCCAGCATGCCAAGAATTGAGTTTATTATGCATGCATTTGCTAATTCTGTTCTTGCATGATGCAACTGATGACGAGGTAATTGCAATCACGTGAGTAATCCATGAATGTCAATATCGATTTTCAGTATTTATGCAGTTGGGCATCGATATTAATCCAATATTTCACATTAGCATATTTCGCATTCCTACTTTTGGAAGCGTGTCGCAGTTTTTGTGTCGTGACTGCATTCATCAGCGAACCGAGGGAGGAAGTGGCAGCATTGATATTCATCGGTTGGAGTATGTAATCTGATCAATCGATTACTGATGATCAGTATTGATTTTCAGCATTACCATTCGTGGTCGTCCTGATCTCAGCTGTGTCATATTTCAGCGATTATGATTCGGATTATTCGTAAGGCAGTTTCAAGCATGATCTTGCCTGATTTTAAACTTAAAATTTTAGATGCTGGCTGAATTTTGGCCACAATATTGCATACAGTACAATCGCCCCTGTGGTTATCTTTTCAGCAGTGACAATCATTCTCACTGAATCAGCTGGCATTGAGACTAGGAATTTGGAGTATACTCCCAATCCAGATATGGAAGCAGCCTATAAGAGTTCAATGTAAATCAATTGTGGCATACTGTAGCTAAAAATCAGCCCGAGTTTTCAGAGCTGCATTGAGCGGTATGATTTGGATTGTTCCGCTGAGCCTCGGATCATGGGCATTCGGATTGGCAGCAGTTTATTTTCAAAGCGTAGAGATGTACGAAATTGTATTCCCAGTCAACATATGTTTGGGAGTGAAAATGTTCCTTGTGCATGGATTGCAGAATAGGAGAGTAAGGAATTTTATTCTATGATATCAGTGATTACAGCAGGCATATTTTAGATTCGGAATATGTTGGGTCGATTGAAAGATTGCATTTGCAAGCGTCAGCAGAAGCCAGAATAGAAGTGGATTGGTCAGTTGGTGGAGAAAGAATCTTATTGCAGGCATTGTGAAGTTTATCAGATGAAAGAGATTTTGTAGCACACGAATTGCGCAGGCAGGGAAAACTTTCGAGCACCCCATGATTTTTCATGCGAATGAGGCTGAAAATAATTTTTACGTTGGTTAGAATAGTTTCTTACTATGCATAAGCACAGTGCTTGCAAAAATTTTACTGTGGCATCGCTTTAGCGCATATGATTGGTCTGGATTGGCCAATAATATTTTCTCTGACCATGCTCAAACATTGGTCGTAATTTCATCCATATAGATCTCGTCCGTCTTGGTATAAACCTAATTTGATGCCAAAATTATGAACGTCCATAGCAGAATCAGAAGCGCGTGGCGTAATTTGATTGGACTCATAGTACGATAACCATGGTATCACGGCTCCAGGCCAAGAATAAGCTTATCACCTTCGGGATTAGAACATTGAACCAAGGACGTCATCAGCCATTGGCTGATCCACTCTGCCTGGTTATACTAGGTTTTATTGAGCATTGAAAATTTCCACTAGTTCACACCTCTGTGTGTACTGTACCCTTATCTATCAATACAGTATCCATTTGGACCAATTTATTCGCAATGGGCTGGTTGGATAATTTGGACAATGACCTGAACGATGATCAACCTGGACCAAGTGGATTATCCAATGCTGGTACCAGCGTGACGATTGTAGAAGACCTGACGAACGCAGAGAATATGCCACATGGGGGAAATGATGAAAACCCAGAACCACATGCTGAACCGAAGCCCTTGGAAGGTCAAATTGACGAAGACCCAGAACCTGATGCTACAGCAAAGCCCCCAACCCCGTTCGAATTATTCTTTGACAAAGTGGCCATCGCTGGCCTAAAGGAAACTGTTGAAGGTGATTTTCGTCCAGTCAAATACATGTTTCGCATCGCCCTGTTGGCATTCTCCGGAATAATCATTTATGAATCCATGAAGATCGTTGATCAGTACATGAATGAGAGTTCCATTTTGAAGACATTCAACGTGATCCATGTACGAGCACCGTTCCCAAACGTATCGGTGTGTTATCCGCATTTCTTAAATGCCACACATGCGTTGGCAATGACACGTTTGATCTTGTCGATCGATAAAAGGGCGATTGCCATGAGTAGACGTCATAATTTCACCGAAATGGATATTGTCAATTTTATTCGTCGCATGAATATGATGCAAATATCAGTGGCTGATATGGGCACTCCGTTATATTTATTCACAAAAACCATTTACGATGAGATGTTAAATATGTACTACGAAAAGGGACAAGATATTTGGTTGGACATGAAAGTTCCGGATTGTGCTTCTGTACTTTCCGAATGCAAAATCAACGGTCAGCCTTTCGATTGCTGCAGTGTCGCTAGGCCAATGACAATTGAATTCGGCATATGCTATCAAGTCAAAGTAAGTTTGATAAATCCATTTTTCGCCCCATTGATGCCTTCAGATGACAGATCCACCCTCAAAAGTAATGCAAAAGTACTTTTTTAGGTTAGCCACTTGTCAAACAATGAAAAAGAGGAGACCACCCTGGACATGAAAGTGTCAACCGATTGGGCATTTGGTTATTTCGATGCTGACGACGACAGTGCGTCTGATGGTTATCACATTTTCATCGATACCGTACCGATCCAAACCATTGTCCCTGTCCAGGTGCCAGCAGACATGGATGCCACTGTAGTGCTGGGAGAACCAGTACAGTTTTCTCAAATTCAATCATGCCTGGCTAATGACAAAGCCCAAAAGATGAAGTATTTCGAATACTACGATCCGCAAGGCATCTTTTGCTTTGCCGAGGCATTCCTCAGCATGAATCTGAGATTACTCGGTTGCCAATTACCAGAAGCATCTTATTTCCCATTCAACCAATCATGCACGTACGCACAACTCACGATTTTGTCATTGATCGCTACAACAAGTGACGAAGAGATGTTAGCTTTTTCAAACATGATTGATGCGGGTTCATTGGAGAAGATCAAGACCATGGGCTACGAGGAAAAGGTACGAATAATTGTTGGCTCATTACTGTACCACTAATTTCCACTGATGATACAATTTTCAGGATCGCATGGCAGACATTGCTGGAAGGCGATCATCATCTTGTCAACCATTTTGCTCCAGATGGGAATATTCAATTTTGTCGGTCAGTTATGCAGGAATAAAAAACGCAACTGAAAATCAATCCCGAAATAACATTTCGTGGAGTCGATTGAAAATTATCCTCCCATATTCCTCATCAATAAAACGTGGAGAGATTAAAAAACTATCCGCAATATATCTAGCAACATGCGCAATCGGTGCAACCATGACAGTATGGCTGGGATTTTCAATGATCACAATCGTACAATTGTTCGTCTACGGAGGATACATGATTAGTTCGATCGATGTACGTTCGATTTGGAAGAAAACGCGATCGGGCAAATTAATCCATATGATAGTTGAGCCGGTTTTTAATCTTTTCGAAAGCCTGTCCATGTTCCGGGTAGCCGATAAGCCACCTGAGACTGCGTTTAGGGTCTTCGCTAGATTCAAGGCGAATCGTAGACACGATCCTTCAGGTCCAAATGGGGAAATCGGCATGGATATCCCAATGGAACCTATGAAGCCCATGGACGAAAACAAGGATCAACCGACGCCAAGAAGAAGCCAAATTTCAATTCCAGAAGGAGGAAGTAACATTAGCAATGATTGTACTTCTGGACCACTTTCCACAGAGAACTTCGATCCATACAATGACCTGGCATACACAGAAATGCCTTGCCTTGTATAGGCTTGGCCAATCCTAAAATTGCCTATGATCAATTCTTATCTTCAACTGGTCCAGT
>JAQIWJ010001297.1:0-12062 GCA_034695185.1 Discolaimus major
AATGAACCTTTCAGCCATGAGATGCGAGTAGCCCATTCATCACAATAAAGGTTCATATGCGTCATCAATTAGCAATTGAGGCTTGTCACCATTATTCTTGGCTTTGAAAACATTAGCATCTTCAAGAATGACGTCGTCATTTCCACTAAAAAGCCATATGTCCAGCATACTCCAAAAACTTAATCACACCTCACTATCCACGTATATATCGAACCATAAAATTAGCAAATCTACTTCCTCAACGTGTCAAACAATGCAATTCATGTCTCCTAAGACCCTCGACTGTTTCGCCACTGATAAAATATCGTCTTTGCTCGCAGTGTTGGCGGGTCTTCATCAGCTGGAAAAAGCGTCAATAGAACACAGCGTGTTCCACATATTACAACTAGCTAATCGACAGGAAAGAGTCTTGTAGAATATCAATCTGCTTTTTCCACTCTTAATTTTCATCCTAATGAAACATGATTTGAAATATATATCGCCAGGCAAATGAATGTTCTGTTCTTCTGGTAAACGTATGGACGGAACGATGGTTTCATGAATAATCTGTTGATAAGCGGACTGACGTTTGAAAATATCAAAGGAGTTTATCACCTTTTATGCCTTTATGATATTCCTGGCTAATGACCATTTTGTTAATATTCTGGACTGACCAAGCTGATGTCATCATGACTGAGTTTTCAACGATAACAATTTTGAACATCGTGTTGCGACAAAACCAAATCGTTAGGATTCAAATGTCGATGATATAAGGAGGCAACCACAGGATGTTCGAGTCGAACAACTTCTGAGCTATTTCGATCATAACACTTTCTTCCTTGGACTTTCTTCTCAAGTGAATTGCTCTGTATATTTTACGATCAAAGACTGGGACCAATCGATTCGAAAACGGCACCAATATCCAAGCACGTAACGGCGCGCCATGCTCACAGAGTTGGGTGAATACTCTGTGATCGATGTCGTTTCTAATGAAATAATCATCCAGAATCGTAGCCCACAAATGAAGTGAAAGCGTAACACCCGTTGCCGTTATTCGCCTGGTAAAATTCTTGAAACCTTCCCCAAGTTCAACCACTGTGATGTCGACGTTGAGAATCGAGTATTCTTTCTTGAATGAGTCTTGCATCAGCTTCGCGGGATCGAATTCTGGCAACGATTTGGCCAACGCCCTCAATTGTTGCACGGAAATTGCCATTCTTTGTCTGAAAAGTCAAAACCGGACTAATTTTAACTGATTACCCGACCAAAACAGGACCACGAGATTTTCAAAACGGACCTCAAAAACGAACCATCTACTTTTAGCTATAAAATAGCTAAATTCGAGGGACCACCAAAATGACCGCTTTTCAGACCACTTGGCAACACTGCCCTCCTCGAGACCTGCACTTGGGTGTAGCGACGTCCTGGCGACATCAAGCTGACCAAACACCAGGTTGCAATATGAATTTGAGCGCCAAATTTAAAATACGCCCAAATTGCGCAATTTAGCTCCCAAGACAGTTCAGCTTCTGCTGATTACAAAGTGAGTTTTATGGAAATCCGACCATTAATTAGTCGAGAGAGGACATAATTCCATAACGATCGCAATATACACAAGGGCGTGCTAAATGCATTTTGAAGGTATAGCCATGGACGAAATTTTCATTGATGCTTGCCTCGACCTCCAAAAACTTGATCTGATGTGACCTGGCCCATAACAGCATTTGGACCATAGTAACCTCAACAACAGGAGCTACCAACGTTGCTGTGTCTGCTGATCTGCTCCAGCCATGATGGATATCATTAACTGACGTCAGTAACACATGTAACACTTTGCCAATTATATAACGACTTGCCATTGAATAATCTCCTGTTTCAGGGTGAGTCCGTAATATCCTGTGACTGCAGATATCGTTGAAGGTTGCCTTCCAGAACACTAAACACATTTAGGAGCGATAATCAAGTTTGTATTATGTGATAAAATTGAGATTCTTGACATTCAAGAAGAATATTTGAATGAACGTATTGAGCGCAAAAATTTTAAACTAGCCTAACGTGAGGTGGATTCCTTAACTAAAGATAGCCAAATAACATGACAAACTTTCTAAACTCGTATGGCAAGTGAGCAGTTTTGGCTGATTATTTTGCCAAAATAAAACGCAACCAAGTCAGGCCACAATGTGATGTGCTTAATATTCAGTTCAACGATCCCAAGTATGCCACAGCCCTTTAGTAATTCCAACTCTCGCTCAACATGACCGAATAGAAGCGATATACGGGGACAACAAGTCAAAACTCATTCCAGGAATTTCAGTTATATTCTCAGCATTTTTCAATGGTCTTTTCCTCAAAAGAAGCTAGACAAATGGCCACACATGCTTCAGATTATTCATGCGCAGTTTGAATGCAAAACATCGCAATGCCAAATGCTCACCAAATGTGGAAGCATAAGATCAATTGTTTTGCTAAATCGTGATTGAATTCGTCATGATGCTTATTTTCCAACCTTCTTCTTTCAACACCGTAAAATGCAGCTAATCTGCATTCATTTTCATCAAATTTTACCTTCAAGATGACTGAACTAATTTGACAGCACTACCTATATGTTTGGTGCCTAATGTCATAATTATTCGTTGTACAGTAATCCAGTGTATAAATGAACTTGCGACATCACATTTCATCCATAACCTGAAAAATGGTGTACATTACCAGTATGTCAAGATTCGCATTCTTGAATACGCTGAAACTCAAGTGGAAAATATTAGCAACGTCAATTCGTATTGTACAAGAATTCCAATCAGTTATCGATGTGCACTAATTTGGCTTGCTTCATTGCTGACTCCCAGATTGTTCTTGTAGTATCAGCTTTAAATATGGTCCATTTAGTTATTTCTGAAGTCACTTGTCTTCCGTCATGCTAGGTGCAATATTACATCTCCAATGGACCTTGTGATTTATGAGTTGCTGCAGTTTCCACTATGCATCGTTTCCTTAAATCTCATTGGTGCACAAAAAGTTTTTTTGTGTATCACTTTTGATCAGTACAGTTCCTAGAAGTTCCCTTTGCAAAAATATCTACAACTGCTACTGCTTCAATGAAACCAATCCAATAATATTGCTGCAAACAAATATTTAGTTGAGATTACTCAGTCATATTGCTAAATTAAAGTAGACATTACTTCTTACACGGGAAAGTGGTTATTGGTACAAATGATATAGCATTTTTGATTCAAGTGGAATGTGGTCAGATTTGGACGCCTAGTGAGCTACTTGTGTAATTTGAACAGATAAATGTGTATAGAGAACATAGTCGTAGAGTAAATTTCATTAGGCAAATCGAGCATCCTTTTATTTCATTAACCGAATTCCTGTAAAAGTAATTGTCTTATCTGATCACTGGAGAATTTCCAGAAAATCGTATTAATTTGTCATAAGCGATCCTGCGCACCGTCATTAACCCCTTTGCCAAAACATTGCACGATGTTTATTCACAGATGGCCCCAATCCCAAAGAAAAGTGATGCACCAACGGTTTTCAAAAATAATTCTTTTTCAAAATTGAAAAACCTGTTTTATTGGGGTTTTCAGTGTTCATTGATCCAGTCTGTTGGAGTTCTTTCACACGAAAACTTCATATCATATCGTTTCAAATTTGGCATCCTGACGTCGCAAAATCTGAAAGGCAATCTCACTCTCTGGTCAACAGTGGCTTTTTCTTTTTTTCTGCATTACTCTCATCGGCTATCGATGCTTTTTGGAAATAATTTGATTTAACGCTTGTGGTCTTGATCGCTGGATACTGAATTCTGTGGGATGTAAGCCAATGCGAATAATAGATCTCATGTGACGCCACGTCAATCGAATTTGACGAATGGTTCATTATTCGAGACCATGGTTATCCAAGTAGCAACAACGATGATGCACTACAAAGATGAGAAAACCTTCGTTGAAAATTTACAAACACGGGTCACTGAAAGAATCACCAGGCACAATCTTGGATAAAAACTAATGCAAAACTTATAACTTTCCAGTAGAAAAAGCTCAATTATAAGGTAGCAAACCTGACTCGAAATTCGTCATGACCATTTTCAATGCGAATATACCCTGATAATAATCTGAATTGACAAGTTGTTGGGTCGAAGTAAAAACGAGAACGGAGTCGCTCAAGCAAACAATGCTTAACTTATCAAAGAAATTTTAGAGTTGGTGATATTCTCAAAAAAGTCCCTCATGCCTCTGCACCATTCAAACCTCAAAAACCGCCTTTCATTTTTTACCACTTGGCGCCACCTTTCTCGCTGCTTTCGTGACGCATCGTCCGCCGATTTCGAGTGTCACTGAAATGCATGGCATGGGTTACAAAATGCTATCGCATTTTTGGAAGTGAAGAATTTGAGCAAATACTAGACTTACTCGTTCGTTGGTATTTAAGTATCACGCCCATTGATATAATCGGCCATTCTTTGTTAATCTTGATGCGGTCGCAGGTGTTTCAATCTTTCCACCATGTTCATGGAGATCCTGGATCCATTAGCAAATTCTGCATTCATTATTTCTTCTATTGATCACACAGCGGATCGCTTGGCAATCTTGCGTTTGCATTTTACTGAAATGGTAATTACGTACTTTTTCGATAGACAGTTTTAGCCTTGCAATCACTTCGAATATATGCAAGCAGCGACTTTTCCTCAATCAAAACATGGACAGTCTCTATGAACATAAAAAATGCAGTAGCTATAACGAAAAACATACTTGCATGAGCATTTGGAACATGCATTCATAAGTTGCCCGACATTTATCTGGAAGCAATGCAAACATGAATGGAAAGTATTTCGTGGAGTTTTTGTGACCTGTTAGTTTTTTAATAATGCACTGCTGACACTGCTGCATGAATCGTAAATTGGGAATACAGTCGCTTTCCCCCAAGAATGAAGACCTGAAAATCGAATGAAGTGGCATTCGGCATAGGTTCAATGGATTTTAATCGCCATCGAGTGCATCCAATTCTAACAGCAGATGCTGCTTCTAAATGTCACCGAATTCCTATTGACCACATTGCATCCCCTCGGTACCTCTTTCTAGGTAATAGTTTCATGCGAACAACCGCTGCTGCGATTGTGAGGCAACCACCTTGGCTACAGTAAACGACTGTGGTTACCGTAAGCGCAGCACACAGCACGTAATGATAATATATTGAAGAACCAGTCAAAGCATAGAAGACATGATCAATAATCAGAAATTGTTATTGTGCTTATTTGGAATTGGCAAACTCGCTTGGCCTCTTTTACGTGCCATTCGCCTTAGGATTTCTTTGCAGCCGACGTTATACGTTTACGACTTTGATTCAAGCGCCTCCGCTCTTTTTTTCGAGTACCCTCGTTCCTATGAACATCACCTATAAACCCTGTTTTTTTATTACCTAGGGAGAACCCGCAACCCGGAGACCCTCCAGTTTGCGGAGACAGTAATTGTGCGCACAGGCCTGATAATAAGATTTCTGCTGCTTATGACAAGTTTAACAAGGGACTCTGATTAATGACCAACAGCGATTGACAGCAATTCTAGTCTAAAAGATAGAGCTGACCTTGTATCATGAACGATCTACGGTTCATAGCTGTTCATATCCACTAAGTGACCAGTAAACAGCGCTTAAACCAAAGGTGTGACCATTGGTATCCTTCGTTTATAAGGTGTAAATGGCACATCAAATGAAACCTCATAACATGCTGATCAATCTGTAACCATTTGGATTAGTTCAACTTGCTTAGTTGAGTGAAAATTCGTTTTGAAAACTTTTGACCAGCTGTGGTCAAGTATTTTGGTCTCTTTTTAGCCACCTGTTTGCTGCAGGAAGCAAGAACTGGTAGATTTTGATTAAGGATAATATGAGCTACCATTTGATATGCCATTCGCCCTCCTAACTACTGGTCAAACAATGGTCATTTTTCAGCTGTGATGTCCAATTGCAGGCCAGCCAGTGGATATGAACAGCTATGAACCATAGATCGTTCATGATACAAGGTGTGCTCTATCTTTTAGACTAGGTTTGCTGTCAATCGCCGTTGGTCATTAATCAGAGTCCCTTGTTAAACTTGTCATAAGCAGCAGAAATCTTATTATCAGGCCTGTGCGCACAATTACTGTCTCCGCAGACTGGAGGGTCTGCGGGTTGCAGGTTCTCCCTAGGTAATAAAAAACAGGGTTTATCAAAAACCAATTTCTACAACTGGACATATGTGAAATCAATTGGCTTTTGATCACGTGATCGATTATGTAATAGCTGTATTGCTTCGATATTAGACGTAGCTGCTACCCAAGCAGCGATGAGCCTTTCAACCATGAGATGCGAGTAGCCCATTCATCACAATAAAGGTTCATACGCATCATCAATTAGCTAATGAGGCTTGTCTGTCGACAAACAAAAAATAGTACGCATTCTTGAATGGAGCATCAGTTACAGTATGAGAAATTGACCAGTATGACATATTTTTGGACAGAGTGAACTGCTTCAGTTGATAAGGGTGACTCCTTTGCTGACTGGGATGTGAGTTGTGATGAACTTGGACTAGATTTTGAAATGACGAATCACCCGTAGAAAAACTCACTGCATGGATCGAACAACAGGTGATAATTATGTTAGCTTTGATCCATTAATTCGCAATGCATCAGGCAGTGCCACTCGTCTTAAAGCATTGGAAGTGCTTGTGGCTAATCTCTCTGATATTGATGGATGAGATACCAGCATGCATAGCATGCGCATTGATTGATCCATCTATCAATCTATACCGTTGGTCATTTCTGTCTTCTGCACGTAAAGTAAAACCGCCATGCTTGGATCCCCTCTGCCCTCCAGTTGTTGCATGGCTAACAAAAGAATCGATTCTCCATTACATACAAGAGTATGGGTGATTCGTAGGTTAGCTGCATTATTCTGTCAGCCGTGCGCACCAAATTGGAGGGCAGAGGGGATCCAGACATGGCGGTTGAGATTTATTGCCAAACAATAAACCGCCACCGGTTCGCCTCTTATTTTCTTAGCAGCACTCATTGTTCTGATGAATTCCAAAATGTTAATCAAGAAATATGATGTAGATTATGTTGCTGAAATCCTGAAATGCACTAATTAATGAATTCAATGAAATCAATCCTGCCAAAAAATATTCCATGAAAAACATTCACTACTAATATGGAAAGTGGAGAATATTGATTATTCATTCACGCCAGGATTCATCACGATCTGGCAGCCACAATGTATCTGCTGATCTAAACCTGAAAACGTGCTGAAACAATACTAGCAATGGATTAATTTACTTATCCTTTTTGTTTATCATTGAAATACAAGAAAAGAGCATTTATCTTGGTTTTATGCCATTTGTTCTGAAATCTCTAAACTTTCTTCTCAATGATTAATAGAATATTTGGCAAATCCACCAGCATCATTAATTGATAGGAAATATAGCACTAATGCGATATTGCACCATGTATGATATTCTATTTATTGCGATGTTTGCATCCAATAATTTCCAAAACCTCTGCTATAGATACAGAAAATAACCTTCGCGTTTTCGTGGAATTTTTAATCTCAAATCTCACCATCTATATACATACATATATGCATAATGCCAAGGCCTAACTGAAAAATCTATTAACTCAATATGGCCAGAAATAATTTACCTCCATTGTTAATAATCCATTCCGGGTTATCCATTTCTTCTTTAAATCACTCAACTAAATATAGAAAGCCAGGTAGATAAAAACCATTCCAAAGGCAGCCAGATTTTTCAAATTTGTCTAGTATAAGCCAAATCTTAATTCAAAACAAAGAATCCAAACCAACCATCCAAAATCAATGCATGTTCAAAGAGTGATTTCGTCTCATTTGCGTTTTTCTGGCCCAAACAGGCGCACGCTTCGAAATGCAGACGTCGTGCTGAGGAGAGTTTGTCATAAGGAGTTGACTTAACGGCGGGAAATTTGAAATATGGTGAAATTTATTGTGCGTATAACAAATCGGTGATTTTCATAGAAATGATTTCAGTGTTGAGATTTGCATAACCGATCCAGTATCACCTAAAGCAAGAAATCAATGCCAAAATAAAGTATATTTTGAAAAACGTTCATATAGCTCGTGTGAAAGCAATTTTTGTACTAATAAATCTTCAGATGTAAACGCGTTGTAAAATTTGCCAGTGCAAACTTTTTGAACTTTATCATAAATTAAGTTGAGTACCAGTTGATGTTTTTGCTGTATTTTAAGAATTTTGCAACCGTGAAAAGGTCATATCTTGTGTACTCATTAGCGAATTATCTCGTCTATAGCGTCAAGAGATAATGTTATTTATGAAATTAGTATTCATGAACGTTAATCAGGCAGTCAGTGCATTAACTGCTTGAGATCAGCAACTTTCCAGAAATCGAGCAAAACAGGCTAATGCATTTACATGCTGTACTAGATAGTGAAAGTAATATTGGAACAAGCATAAAATTATCCTACGCTGACAAAAATGACATTTTCTACTCCTGTCGATCACTCGACAAGTACTTTTGATAAGAATTTTCACTTGACAGTAGAATCACGTAAAGTGAACTGTTTCAAAATGTACAACAACAGCACCTGTGCTCTGGATTATGAACCAGCCAAGTCTCTGACCAATCAAATTTCATATGCTATATGGTTTTGGATCAAACCAATCTGCTTGAGCTTCGATCTGTTCGGTCATTTTCTATGTTTCATTGCATTTCACAAACAATCGAAGTCCAGTAATATTTATTCATTTCAATTATTCGACTCGATTGCAAAAGCTGCTGATAGCATAGTGGCATTTATGCATTTGATCACTGCGAAATGGTCCTCTGGTATGGCTTATGAAGGTGTGGTATGGTTTCAAAGAAATTACACCTTGATGTGGTTCTCGGCTCATTTGGCTTTGCCCTTGAACGACATGACCAATACCATCAAATTATTGATCTCTTTGGTTATGACCTTGGATCGAGTGATCTCGATCGCAATGCCAACGAAGTATAGGCAAATGAATAGAAAATTATGGGAAGGTATCAGCGTGAGTTTGGCTATTCTGATCAGTGTATCAGCAAGTTTTTTCGTCTGCTTTTATTATGAATTAATCATGACAGGTGACAAGTACAGAATAGTTGCTAACCAGAATTTCATAGCAAGCACAGGAGCAAAATTTCTATCACACGTTCGTAATGCAGTCTGGATATCAGGGCTAATCTCAATGATTATCTCAGGATTCATATTGGTTTATCTTTTTCAAAGCAGGCATAAAAAAGTTTTTAATCTAACAGGCATTCAAGCTAATGACGCTAAAATGAAGCAGAAAAAAGCATCCGAGAAAACCTTGTTCGTTTTGACATGCTATCATTCGTTTCAAGCCATGAACGAAGTATCGATTTTAATCGCACATACATTCATGGCATTCAAAGAGGGATTTGCTGAATGCGAGAACAGAATTTTTTCACCATTGAAGCATGTTGAGATTGTGCTAATAAATGCGTCCGACTTTTATATTTTACTTTTCCTGAATAAGGCGTTTAGGAAAATGACTCGTGATGGGTTGAGGAGTGATGATGTGCCAATTACTAGTTCACAGGCATCGAATCAATCAAGGGCAAGAAGCGTGATTGCTCATGCACATATGTGAATATTGAGTAGTTCGTTATGTGTCATACCAATTTTTCAAGAGAATTGCACTATCGCTGAGTTGATATATCAAGTATTCATTCATTGGTGTCATATTTTTTGTTCTGTGATAAATTGCATAATCAATAACTCTGCATTGCTGGATATTTTTATTCTGGCCAAGTTATGTATATGACATTGTGCATGTCCACAAGTATGTGTTTATATTGAAGATTTTCTGTAATATTCTTGAGGAAAACTATGCTAGAGGAAATGAGTCACCAAAAGAATGCATCGACCTGTGACGAAAAGGAGATGTGCTGGGCTGAATGCTAACGTCTGCATTGAATAATCACCTGTTGTATCTTGGTTAGCAATTGCACTTAGTTAACAAGCGAATCGGTGCATAAAAATAAAAAACACCCAGAATACTTCCCTTGTAAGAACGACTGATAATTTGCCGTCACAAACAAATTTAATCATACATCATTATTAACAGGAAGTTCACAGGTTATTTCCACTTTCCAATAACATAACATTGAAGGCCTGGATGTTTACTGCGTTCATATAAATGTCCTACAATTCCATTGCAAGCATATACAATAGGCAAGTTGTCAGGAAAAACCGAATTGTACATGGGTAATATGCAAACGCAATCCAAAGAGCATGTGCCACATTTCGTAACATGAATATTCCTACATGTCTAGTCTCCACACAATCGGTCTACTTATCCCGATAACCTTCCATAGGAAACCTAACCTGCTACAGTCAGAAACATCAGTTATGTCAGCAGTAAAATCTATAGAAATTCACTCAATGATATTTCCAATTTGTCAATTCATGTTATGGCTACAGATTCTAATGATCGATATAAATTTCCCGTTCAAACTAGAACCTGAAATTGGCAAAAATTATATAAAAATGAGCATATATGAAAGCCGATATCAGCCAACAGTTGAGTTGAAAAACCAATTATTCAGTTGATACTTGAGGTACGTTTATGCAGTCATTTACTAGCTGACCGCTGGTCAGTGGTCATTACCACTTTTCACTTGTCATTGATCACAATGCCCTGCCATCTTTCAGAAAAACAATACCTGATCAAAGATGAAAATCGTTATTTTGATTGCATTGATCGCGATCGTTGGCACAGCAGTGGCCGATATCGAAGGCAGTACATGTGGATGTGGCGACGGATGCCCACATGAGGAGGGTGTATGCGCGAAATGTTGCCTCGAAACATGCAAAAAGGTTCATCCATCCATCAATGGAGGTCATTGCGGCAGTTTCCTTAATGGGAAATGCTGGTGCAATCAACAGTGATTGTCGAACTACACTGATACAGAAGGAGTGATTTGCGATTAAGATTTTACCTCGTATTGAGGATATTATATCTATGATATAAATCCATGTGCAATGGTTATTGTAGTTATATGCAGTAATCAGATTGGATATGTAGTTAATATAATTAAGCATAATCATGTTATGGGAAAATGCATGTTCTTAGGCTGACTATCAGCCTCTCAACCCCATATTCCTCAATATTGCTCAAGCACAAATGTAGCCGAGTGTGATCCCCCCCCCCCGTTCACCAGTGGGCGGTTTCATATTTCCGAATCCACACATGGATCACTTGTACCTATGGGAGCTGTCTTGAATTACAATCAATCATTCATCAACCATGAAAGTAATCAGGCTGAAAGCTAGTGCATCCTTGTACTTTTTTCCTGAACCATTTTTAGCTTGGTCAGTGTTGGAAATATCAAAATGGAAGGCGATAGTGGAAACACAGAAACTACGGTTACTTTTACTGAACATGCTTACATTGGTTTAGTCGATCGAGTAAAAACCCTAGAGGATATTGTGAAGAATCTGGTGGCCAAAGGTGAAAGTCGTCAAGAATCCCAAGCGGAATCTCAAATAAATTTAGAAAAATGTCAGATAATGAAGAAAGGTAAATCACAGTTAAAAGTTGATGCAATTTTTGTTTATCTGCGGTTGATTGCAGATACACTAGCTCATCAATTACCAGCCAATGTCACATCCGTGGTTGGGTTGCAAGAGGTTATCACTAGCCAAGGCTTTTATTTGAAATTCATTTGGTTCGTATTGCTGATTGCTGGAATCAGTGGTACAATATTTGTCATCTATAAAACTGCAGACGAGTATTTGAGTGAACCAACTGCAACCAAGGTATGCGTTTATTGCATACGTTAATACTATGTGAATGGAGGTCTAAATCAGGACAAAGGATTGACCTGACATGTGCTCACCTGGGGTCTGGTGGGAGATACAAATCTAGTAATGGGCCTCTGATAAACCAGGCCCATATCAGATTTGATCGATTACGTCAGGCCTAGCCATAGGCCATGATCGACATCGGGAGTGAATTTTTGCCCGCTCCCGTCCCGAAATTCCAGAGCCCAATCCCGAATCCCGTCCCG
>JAQIWJ010001298.1:0-12058 GCA_034695185.1 Discolaimus major
AATCAATCAATAATCACTAATTACATTAAATCAGTTCATAAAGCATCATTAGAAACCACCGCTTCATTACACCCTCTGAATTGACCCAGAATCTCCCTGACGCTATTCCTAATTGCGCTACACAATGCGAATAAAAGCAACGGATTAAATCCGCACGATCCCATTGGGAACATCACTTCCAATACCAAAGGTAAAATTTCAATTCCAGTATATTTCGATAAACAGTCACCGGGGTAAATAGTGAAATACAAATGAGCGAATCCAGTAAATAATGTGTACAATAATGTGTACGCAATCAATGCAATAATTGTCCTTCCGTGACCAATTCTCTGTGCATTGACAGATGCGATCGGTGATCGACTCCTGATCAATGCTATGCAAATATAGGCGTAACTGATGATTATCGTTGAATTGATGATCAATAATTGGAATAGTGAATGGAATCTTTCCGCTGGACCATACATGGGCATCGCCACAAGGCAATGGCTAACTTTGCTGCATGTGGTTGCGACTACTGTACCCGGAATGGCCAGTCCAGAACACCAGATGATCACCAGGATCAAGACGATCCGTTTTCCACTCAACTGCATCTGTTTATTCCTCATTGATCTCCAAATGGACACCGCTCTTAAAACCGAAATTACAGCAGTTGTACATGAAGATATGAATTCGCAACCTCGTTCCACAATTCTCAACGTGACATCTAATCCTTGGCATTGGCTCATGGATGACGAGATCAATATATGCTGTTCATAATACCAACCAGAGTGAACTAATAAATAAACACTATCCGAACATGCTAAATTGATAAAAAGCCAAGAAAATGGACCCTTGAACGACTTTCGATGCCTGCATAATACAGCGATAAGAAAGCAATTAATTGGGATTAATAAAACGGCCATAACGAATGAGCATATGACCACTGTAAGATCACTTTTAGCTAATTCGTTTGAAATAGTTGATGTCGAAATCGAGGCCATGACGCCTGGATGACAAGCGGTTGACTTGCTTTGATAAGAGCAGGTAAATTTATGCTTTATAGGCTGTACGGAAGCTTGTTATCAGTGGAGAGATAAATAATTTCTGCGTGGGATGACGTTGAATTCACCCCCATGCATGGTGCACAAAGTCCATGTGAATTTATTACGCAATTTTGCCCACTTTTCCAAAATGTACATGTTGGAAAGAGCATGGTATAAATGCGATATCAGTCAGCCTGTGAATTTAGTATGATATATCCTGTAATAGTGTGCATTGTTTCATTATTTGATTTCAAATTTTTGAACCAGTTATTACTATGTCGTGGTATAAAAATATCACAGCGAGATTCTTTCTCCTCATGAACAGGAAAATAAGTTTGCCATGTGACAGATATTTGAAAGAACAAGTAATATATTGCATGGGATGTACAGAACCGTGATGCAGAATACGACCCAAGGTATGCACACACACATTTCTGGTAAAGGATCTGGGCACCAGAACCTACGATACGAACACGCTACCATGTGACGCACATGGAAAATCAAAATGTTTGAGCAGGTGATCATATGTTACATTGATCATAATGCTTATATAAGATACAGGGGAGATCCCATCCCATATGCCATCCATGAGTAGTGATCATAATGCGCTCCTTGTTACTGCTGGCTTCAATCATTTCTGTAGCTTTGATTGCTGCAGCCCAATCCAATCCAGCACCACAATTGCCGGACGAGAAACAGGTCCAAGACGCATTGGACAAATGCCAACGCCCGATCGATCCAGCCACCAAAAGGCGAATTCAGATCATAAAAGAGCAGAAAGAGAAACGTGGCAAGAAATCAGCATTGGAACAGAAATCACCCTTGGCTGCGCCAAAGGATGCAAAAGTATGGGACACCATCAATAATGTTGGGACCACTGGCGCCAGTGTCCTCAGTACTGCTGGGGATATATTGGAAAACTCGAAATACAAAAGTACCACCAATTATCTTCAAGGAAAGCTGAAGGGAGCGGCTATATCCAAAGTGTTCTCGGCTCGACTTCGACCTGGTAGCCTGAATATCCAAAGGCAAGCGAAGGCGTTGGCCACATTGGCAAAAACCGCGTCCAAAGTGCTGGCCACGCTTGGGGTAAGTTGGACCGTATGATTGGTTCAGACATGGTTCTACTCATTTTTGAATTTCAGGCAGTCTCTGCATTCCTTGGTCCAATAGGAGCCGGCGTTGGTATCGTCTTCTCCCTGATTTCATTCTTCATCCCACAATGCAGAAGTGCTGAACGCTTTGAAAGAAGGTTTCTCAAAGATGAATGAACGGTTCGATGCGTTGGAATTGAAATTGGAGAACCTCGAATTGACTGTGGAGAAGACCGCCTTGTATACCAGCTACAAATCAAATCAAGATCATTTGAGGAACGTCCAATTGAAATACAAAATATTCACGGCCACTCCGAATAATGTCACTCTTCAAGAATTACAAGAAACGTGCCTGTTTTATGACCCTCAATTGACATTAGCCTGGATCCACAGGACAGTCACCGAAGATAGAATTGGTGCCGATTTGTTGCCTACCATATTGAAAGATGTCAAATACGATCGAGATGAATTACTCGATTGGATACAAATCATATTGACCGATTCATTGCAAGCATCGTTTCTACGCGAGGTATGCATCGGGGTTCGATTTGGCTAAAAAGTTCAAAGCCAAGGCACGAATGGTCTCGGTCTTGATCAACGAGAATTATTCTGTTCAATCGATTATGGGCGTCAAGAGACAGGTGAGTGATCATTTGATCATAAATGCCAACTGTTGGCATGTTACTTTTCCAGAGCGCATGCTCACTGATATTACAAAGAAATTGGACGAATTGGAAACGGAATTGATTGAGAATTTCCACAAAATCCAATTGCAGAAAGATTTGAATCAAATGGCCATAAATTTCGCCAATCGTGACGCCTGCGAGATTCGGAAATTGGTGCAAGATCGACTGGAAGAGAAATACTATTGGTCTCGCTGGTTGGTCACTCTCAATTGGGTGGACCAAAATGAGAAATCCCATCACCGTGTCCAATCGATTGATGGTCATTTCGCTCATGCTCATGTGAAATCATCAAATTACGAGCATAAAGTATGGATCACAGCCACGGCGTATGAAAAAGACAGTCATTCCTCCGAACGAAAATGGTCAACACCCGTCAACAGGCAATGGTAATCTCGAATTGACACCAGCCATGGCCTGGGGTGAAAAGAACGATTTCTGGGAAACGAGAGAGCAAAATAAAAGTAAAGCCAAACTCAACGATTTGTATCTGGAAACGAGGCACAATGCCTATGATAATGTGGTCATGCTGATGTCGGGCGAAGAAAAGTACAAATACGCTTGTTGGGACATCACCAAAGCGGATGAAATCAAAGCAATGGATTTATTCTATCAGACCGACGATTCCAGCACTGGCACAAAGAAGTATACCAGGAAACAAATCACTCAATTGCCATCCGGAAACAGCGACCACGCATGGAATTATTTCGTCTATTATAATAGTCGAAAATTGGCCAATACATTCCAATGCAGAGCCTCGTTCGACCAATTGCAAATGGTCAAAGTGCAAAACAAGATCATAAAAAGGCAACAAGTGTGTTCAGCGGCAGCCTTCAAGGAAGTAATCAAATCAGCAGTTGAGTATCACGTGTTCCAAAACAATGCCATCATTTACACTTTGAGTTATGCCGCACCTAAAGCTGAACAGGCTGCTAAGGAATTGCATGAAAATCTAAACAAAACGTACACCGAATTTTCATGGACAGTTTACATTACATACTGGGAGAATTCCTACTACTCATGCCCAGAGGAATTGACTAGCTGCGTTGAAGTTTCGAGCAACAAACAGTGTAGAATCATTGTAATTTGGTCAGAGACATGCAAAGTTGATGTATTCGCAAAAGAGGCTAAAGATAATTTTGCATTATTGCAGAAATACCATTCGAAACTTTTCACAACACCTCTTTCCATAGATGATGTGAGCAATTTTGTACAAGATCCGCAGGAATATATCAAGAAACGCAATTTGATAAGCGCATTTGGCACTGATAAGGGCATAAATAATATCATATTCGCTGGGAATCAGATCGCAGTTTTCACAGCAGGTGGTCCTGGTGCTGGTATTGCGGGTGATTCGGAGAGTTATTTTTCTGGCAAACTAGGAATTAAGAATGTGTCATCTAGAACGAGAGTATCAGTTTACGTACAGCCAAACATTGTCCCCACGAATGAGCTTTCATTTACGCTAGTGATTGATTATGTGAGCGTTTTTGTGGCCTTTTATGAACCGTACGGTAGCGATTGCGCTGAGTGAGAAGTCCAAATAAAGCAAGAATGGGCAAGCTGAAGACCAGAACTTGATAAGCACTGGATTTTATTTGAATTTCATGCTGGTAGTTGTGGGTTACACTTTTTGAGGTTATTTGGGTTTTCACATGGTGAAATTAATGCATTGAGTTGTGGATACTTCATTTCAAGATTTATAAATTATGCATTAGAATAAAAACGGCCAGTTAGAAAAAAAGCGATTGTTTCTTAAACGAGAGTTACCGTGAGCAGATCAGGGCACGACACACATAAGCTGTACTCCTTGGCAATAAAGTATCAGCATTGATTTCCATTGTTGAGCCGAACTTCGCATGATAGAAATGCAACTACAATTATTTCGACAGGTGGTAGCACCTAACCTAAAGTTCATGTCGCTAAGATACGTTTCCGTGATAATTCCGGATCTCCAAAATAATGCGTACTTATTATCCCTTCACACGGAACAGGAATTTTTCAGCTGCCATTCTCTTAATATTGATGAACATAGGTTACATTTTGCATTCTTCTGCCATCTCTATACTGCCCCCTTTACACTTGACCATGGATAACAGCAGCAACTTACAGAATACTACCACAACTCAATTGACCATACCAGCTCCATTGACAACGTTATTTGAACGATGGTTCCAGATCAGTCTCTATCTGGTCGTCAGCACAATCTCTGCAATTGCCAATCTGTGCATATGCTGCGGTATATTGAGAAATAAAAACATGCGATCTCGATTCTTCATCATCCTGTTGTTCTTATGCTTTTGTCGCTCCTTGTTATCCGCCCAATATTCGTGCATAGCTGCATACAGAATCCTGCGTTTATTGGACTTGATCAATTTTCCAACCGTGGCTGGATGCATGGGGATATCATTATTCGTATATTTTACAGTTAAAATCGAATTATTACTATTGCTGTTTCTAGCCATTGATCGAGCTCTAGCATTATTTGCTGTCGGTTACTATCGAAATTTGACTGCAAAACAAGCTACAGTAACATGTGTATCAATATTTATCCTGGCTGTCGTGGTGCAATCGGCAGTGATGTTCGGTACTGATGGTCCAGCATTCGGTCGGCCTGTCAAATGCTTTTCACTATGGGATGGTGTGTCGGAAATGTTTGCGACCTTTTCAAATTTCACTGATTTCATCTTGACTCTTTCGGTATGTGTAGCATACATCTTGATCATTATTTTCTTTAAGCTACGCTTGAAGAGACTCCGATCATCACCGCAGAATTCCGCTACTTTGGCAGCAGTGGAGAGGCAAATGAAAGTTATGCCTACAGTAAGAAATATCATCATCGTTCATATCACCATGACATTGGCGTCAAGATTATTAATATATCTTCAGTCTCTATCCCTTTCACAAGAAACAAAAGATCGCACCGGTTTGTATGGAGGGATCATTCAAGTAATCGAATTGCTGGGCAATGTCATGACATTGATCTGTACAAATGCTGATATAAAACACGCAACGGTTAGATGTTTCTCTGGATCATGCTCCACACAAGTTCAGCCGGTAAGCACAATACAGGAAACAGTCGGCAATACTCCAGGCTGATAAGAATGATTGAGAGAAGGCTTTTTGATCAATCAGGCGTCATTCTATGTCGAAGGGGGTTTTTTGCTCTGATCAGTATGTAATGCATTAAACCCTGTTTTTAATGACCTTAGGAGAACCCGCAGGTGTGTGTACCTTCAATTTGCGGACTAAAATCCGCGCACGCACACACTAAAGAATAGGCTTTCTTCAGTCCGGGCCCGCAAATTGAAGTAAGAATCCTCTGCGGGTTCTCCTAAGGTCATTAAAAACAGGGTTTAGGCACACATTGATGAAAGGATCACATGAGCAGTGATTCGTAGATTATTTTTGCTTCTGCAAGTGGGTGACATGAATTTTAATTCAGCATAATAGGTTGTGTATTGGTATATTCCAGTAAATTATAGGATGATGCAGTTTTATTGATGATGTTCATATACAGTAAACATTGGAAATCTCTAGCACAATCCATATCTAATTAGTCAATATATCATAGTTTGTTGCTTTATAACATTGAGTAACATGACCACAAATTGTAACTCGCCCGCCAGGGCAAATATACTCAAATTTTGGATAGCCTTTATAATTGGCCAGATTCACAATTCTGGTCACCATTTCCATTGCCTTACCTCTGAAAAGGTACGGGTAAATCGATATGCATTGGTTGGCATTGATTGTTTCGGCCGTGGGTCTGTGCGATGTCAGCAATGCAGGCCTTGTCATTCATCTAATTCTGTCAACTTTTCAAGAGGTTTTGTTTTGGTTTAGTTTGTTTAAAGGTATCTGAAAGTGAATACAGTTCAAAAGCTCAAATATCCATAATATATTCCCAAATAATGTTATGATGAGAAAATAAAATGAACATCAAACCTATTCATTCCTGCACGCACAATACCATAAACTAGCACTATGATGATATCGATGAAATGCCACCCAACATTGAAAATATAATTGCTGTCATTTCTCGAGATATTCCCTATTTCCACTTCCATATCACCTCAAGGGACATAATTGTAATGATAACACCCGGCCATCACTTTCGTTTTCGGTCCACTTCCGGTTGGTTCATTGATTGACCAAGAGAAGAATTCGCATTGACCACTGCAAGCAGCTGTGCATGAAGTTGGAATAATATAGTTGAAACTTCGACACCAAATTCTCTTGGAACAGGTCATTGCGCATTCATCAGGTGTTGATACCCACTGAATTTCGATTGGATTCTCAGACAAGCAGATGTTGGTTCTCGTGAAATTTTGAGTGTCGCCTAAAAATAGCCCTGGTCAACAAGACCAAATGCTGTGATGATAAATTTACCTGTATATTGGCATAAGACTACTGCAGCTGATGTGCAAGAATAATCGATGAACATATAATTGCCTGTATTGCCATAATCAGCCAAGGCCATGCATTGAACACCTGGATCGATTGGATCTTGTGTGCTTTGGGTTCTTGCCCATGTATCCGCACTGACATTTTCCTATTCGGACTAGAGGGACCGTCGTACCAATATGTGGTATTGGGGCATAAAGAACTGGTGCACGTATCAGCAGTTCTGTAAAAGCCCAACCATGCCACAGGCGTAGCATATTTCTGATCCTGAAAATATTGAGATGTATCACCATTCTTCGAGACCGATCAGCAAAATTTACCAAGTAATTTCGGATTTTGATGTATTCACTGCTGGTATGGATCTGGGCCAAAACGCCTCCACTTTGGCAACATGCGTCCCAAGCTCCAGCCCAAGTTGCGTTTACTTTTGCAGTGAAAAAGCAGTGCGATCCATCTGATGTACCACCGAAAAATCCAGTGCATTCTTGCATGAATTCATCTTTGGTTTGGTAATTGCATGCTGGAAAAAGGCAATGCATTTTTGCATCATGACTGTAGTTTTGAAAACTCACTGTCAGGTGTAATTGTGGTTTGAGCGTTGCAAGTCGGTGGTGGTTGTGATGCTGCGGGGGTCAGGGTTGGTGAGGTCGCTGCTGTGGTCATTGCAGTGGCCGCTGAACTGCTGGTCAAAGTTGTGGTTGGTATAGTCGAAGCGATAGCAGTAGTCGTGGATACTGTGGTGGTCGTTGGACTACTGGTTGAGGTTATACTCGTGGTGGTCATTGGATTGGTGGTCGAAGTTGTGGACGTAGTAGTTGATGTGGTCGTGAACGGTATAGTTGACGTTGTTGTTGGACTGCTGGTCGAAGTGGTAGGCGTTGGACTAGTCGTCGAAGTGGTGATTGTACTAGTTCCCATAGTCGTGCTTGATGTAGTACTTGTGGATTCTGTGCTTGTGGTTGTCGTCATTGATGTCGTGCTGGTTGAAGTTGTACTCGTGGTTGTGGTTGGACACGTTGGCTGCCCTGTCACAAAAATCACTATGGAGCTAGCTGGAAAAAGAGAACTCATACTTACTGTCTTCCAGGTTGGAGCACGGTGGCTTGGATGCAGCTGTCGGCAACCAGAACGTGGACACTTTCTGGTGATAATAGCAATGAGGAGTAGTGTAATTGGGGTTGTCAGTAATGACACTATCTCTGGGCAAGTTGTACGTGTAGTCCTTGCCCCAATAGTGATAATACGGTTTTGCAATTGGATCGGGCGGTGCTGCTAGTACATAACCAACTATGTAATAGAGGACGGGTTTAGGGCTTGGAATGGGATTGTATGTATTTATCAATTGCTGCTTCTGGGTATCACCGATCGCGAATAGATGATAAGGCGGGGTAAAATAGGTGTCTAGGAACATGTATATGGGCAAAGTCAACCCGTCGATGGGTTGCGTATAGGTATAATCCCAAGCTCCGAATTTATCGCAATACTTGAATACGTAGAATTCTTGAATACTCGCTGATACATAGTGACGTGTGCATACGGCCCAATATTGTCCTGATTGCCATGTTATCTGTTTTGAAAATTAATATTTACAACGTGCGAATCAAGATTATGATCACATACATTTTGCATTGCCGACATTGTGTACAACCGAGAGCATGTGCAAGATGTTGCTAGAATTACCAGGTTTCAAAGAAAACATTCGATTGCATTTACGAGTATAACCTTACCATCAACAGCTGTTTTTATGCACACGGCCAGATGTGTCTCTGCCGATGGTCTACCTTCACAGGAACCATCAACCTTGAACAAACAGCAAGTGCCAGCAGTAGTTCCATTAGCAGCTGCTAAGCAAGCATCAGGGTTGGTCAAAATGCTGCAATCCATTGCATCTCCTGCGTCCCTGCGATACCAACCAGGGCCATATGCTGGACGACTGGTGAGATCCGTCCATGTCTCTGTCAGACCATTGGTGCTTCTATAATAAAATGCATTTCAAACTGGTGACACTGCAGAACTTCAGCTGACGTACAAAAATTTCATCAATGCATCTCGTTCAGCTGTGTCTCTGATCTCTGGTAATCGTGCTTGGTACTGGTTACAGCTCCAATATGTGTCTAGATTGGTACCAGGGGTTCCTAGACGCAAGCAATAATTGCCAATTTGGGTGAATAATGCTGGACAGAGTGCATCTGGAATATACAAAATATTTACTAGATTTTATTGATAGGGAAGTGGAAATTCATACCTGTCAAGGTTGGTTGAATAATAAGCCAGCTGATCAACAATAGCTTGTACCTCTTGGATGGCAGGTTGAATATCAGCATTTTTGTCTCTACATCAGTCTACTGTAAGATTCAATACTATGCAAAAGCTATCAACCGACTTTCTCGACTATATCCAGCTGTAGGTGTCGGAAATGGATTCTTCTCACAGCGTACTAAATCATCATGTTCTTGTACCTGTTCCGAGTTTTCGTCTGGAGAAAATTCTCTGTGCAGCGTTGTTGCTCAGATACGGTTAAGGATGACTGACATTCGAGATCGGATTCGATCAAGCCATCCGTCATGCATCTAGTCAGGATCTCCGAATCAGGCAAACGAAGCGCAGTCAGATCTAGCTAGAACGAATGACGCAGGATCGGCTCCCCTAGAGGGTGAACAATGATGAGTTGTGTAATTTTGGATGTCGGACAGAAAGATATGGATCTTGTTGACCAGGAGTAAAAATTTGCAATTTTTATTCATAATCATTTTTGCATAATCGACGATATGCACATCTTTTCATAGCTGAACAGAAATTTTCTGATAACGTCAGAAGCACAAATCCTATCACAATGAGAACAGCACCGGCTATCTGGATTGGATTCAAAAGCTCATTCCGCAATATAGCATCCACACCTAAAAGATTGATTTGCATGGGTTTTTTCTGCAGCTTTTTAGTTGCCAAAATTTGCTCATGCAAACCTTGTCGGATTCAAACCCATGGACGTACGTACCAGAGCTCAATGGGATACTCAAGACCAATCCAATAGATGTATACACTGGATCCGTATATGTGACTCCAAAATTGATCAGGAAAGTCCACACTGTAATCAAAAAGTTCTACCAAACGATCCAGCATAAAGTGCGTGTACTTACAAAAGCATACCAGCGGTGTTAGCCAAAATAATGCCCAATTCATGTCGGCCCAAACAATCGTTTCGGCGCCTGACAATAGCAGGGCAGCGGAAATCGGCCAATATATCAAAAGGCTACACAATCCCATCATTGTCATGAAAAACGAAATTTGGCCAAATGTCGGTTCGCCGAATACTTTCTTGAATAACACCTAAAACGGGCCAATGCCTTGGGTTTGGTATTCATCAAGCGGCTACAGTACGCCTACCTGGTACAATGCTTGCAGGAAAGATGCCATTGCAACGCAAGCAACTCCAATCATGGTAACAGTTTTCGGCCCATTAGCTTGAGCCATCAAAATCACACCGATTATGGCCAGTATCACAGCTGCAGCCTGGAAAAATTCGCATGCAGTTTTTGCTACGCGATTTTGAGCACAATCAGCCTGTCATGGCCTAATCAAAGTCCAGAATTTGGGTTTTGGGAGCTCTAAGAATGCTGGCTTACGATTAGACCCTTATTGTAGTGCCTGGGATTTGAGCCAAGATGCATTGCGTCTGGCTTCTGTGACACATAGGCTTTTATGTAATGCCGCCTTCCTACGCGTTTTATGTTCAGTGCTTGATATGCAATTTCAATATGGTTTCTGAAATCCACCTTAGTCTCGAGTAGTTGCCTCCTCTCAAAAGACTCAAAAGCAAAGCAAGCACAACACTTACCTTGATCAGAACAAAGGCATCTCGTAGTAAAATCAGCGATAATACATAAGCGAACGCTATAGTCGATGAAAATACAGCGGTTGTTTCAGCGGACGAAATCATGGACATGGGCATAAAAGCCGTATAAGTTAATAAGATGTATAATCCAGTGAACGGGATGATCTTTTTTAGAATCGACCCCCATGTCAGGCCGGATGATCCAAAGATCAATGTTGAATGCCTGAATGCGTAGAACATAATATGTACTGATAATTATGGCATTTCATCATACTGTACCCAATCTCTGCCAATTGGACGTTTCTCAAACGCAACACCAATTTCGAGAGAAGAATGTAAATTGGGAAACAAACGATAAGCCAGTTAATGATGTACCAAACGAAGAAATGATATGCTTTGTATGTGGGGATTTTGAATAACGATTTGATCAGTTCATTGACAATTGTTGTTGTAATGGCAAGTAGAGCAACAATTACCAGGCTTGTGATAATCTGAAAATTAGTTATCTACCTTATCTGCAGGTGGAGAAATGTACAACTTACTTTTCTTGTCGACTGCTTTTTATAACCATCTTCCACTTGCAGGACTTCCTCATTACCAGGCGTGGTAAAATCATTTTCCTGATGATCATTTGTTGTATTATCACAGATAGCACCATAAGAATGGGCGTGTTTCTTCATAGTAATATCCAGGAAGACAGCAAAAATTCACTCTGACGTGAGGCTTATGCGTTTACATAGATTTTTCTGTTCCTGTCGAAACTGAACTTTCATGATGTCTATTATAGTCTAAAATTTGAAGCCGGTTTCTTGACTGCATTGAAAATGCAGGGCATTAATAAAAAGAAGTCGGGCGTGAATTGAGTGACTGGTTTTCTTTTGTGATGCATCATTTTGTGCAAAAGTCTTTTGTCTCTTTGCTATAATTTGGGTTTAGGGGATACCTATAGTCTGTTCCATGAAAGATGAGACTTCCCTAGGTAAATAGGGAGTCCTTATCAAAATTTTGGGTGTTGAGCAA
>JAQIWJ010001299.1:0-12038 GCA_034695185.1 Discolaimus major
TGTACTTCCGAATTGGCTGAAATGGATAATATTCAAGTTGCATTAGGCCGAATCGAGGTTTTTCGTGGCTACAAGCCAAAACTTCAAGAACCCTGCCAGAAAAGCTATACTTACTAACGATTGCTTTCGCTGGACGACCCAAACGAGCCAATTGTGGCCATAATCAATACGAGAATTTCCATCATTCTGTAATAATGGATGAATACCATCGTAATACGAACTGGGGTATTCCAAGTAACCATCTTTCCATTGGCTGGCCTTATATAGCGTTCTTATGACCTAAACTGTGTCAGCAGCCATACAGCCCTACCTTCAAGTTGAAGCACCTGTTTCTTGTTACACAATTTCTGTATTTGATCAACTTGCAAATTGAACATACCAGTTTGAAATAATTTAAAATGTTCAACAGATCTTTTCGTGTGCAAGATAATATTAAAATTCCATATTCCTGACAGTTTCAACTGCTGCTAACCAGTTTCGTTGGTCCTTCTTTGCATTTTTTGAATATGTGAATGAATTACACGATTAAAATCTGGGTTTCTTGCGACGGTAAATGTGATGAAGGATTAGAATGACAGTGCAACAGACAATTTAGTGCATTTAGAAGTTTACATTATCTTGATCAATCTACACATAAACATGCACTCAATAAATAACCATTACACATGATCTGTAATCATCAAGAATAACAGATTGCAAAATATCAACTTATACAAAAATAAAAGAAATAGAAGGGTATAAATTTGCACAGTATATCAATATCACATTATCAGTACGTGTCTCACACACACAATATGGAATTCATTGAAAAAAATGCGAAACTACAAAAATATTAACTCAATGGAGCCGGAGCTGATGGGAGTCGATGATGATGTGGTCGATCAGAGAACAAAATCCGCCTAGGTTCCGACCACAACTCTCCGAAATCAACGTCTTGAAATAATTCTTGCAAAAAGCGTCTAGCTGATAATCGAAACGTATACGTGGACATGATGCAAACCACATCGCAATACATGCACATTGAGCGAAACAATTGTGGGCATTCTTGTTTCACTCTGAAATTCAAATTCAAATTTAGCGCTAAAGGAGGCTTGAGGATCACTGCTTATACTGAGTTGTCTGCTAGGTTTTGGGAATGTACGTTTAGGATATGGACTGTCTGCTAAATGGGAGTGAACACTGAAAAAGGCGGGAAACACGTCATTCAAAAAACCAACTTACCTCAACAATCCTTGTTCAGCATATTTCTTCCTGACGCTCAATAAAGCGACCAATCTCAACAATTCTTTCCTGAACCCCGTTGATCCTTGCGATTCCCTGGGTTCTTTCTCCGACGACGGTGTTCTTGTTACAGTGATCTCCTGGCGATCAGTCGATAACGCGGCGATCAATGCTTCTTCGCTGACCAGTGGTCGACAATGCAAACATCTGTCCACTATGTGGGTCCTGGCTGGATAATTTGGTTGCGGGGTCTGCGCAGCATTGGCGGATGCGGGTGGTTGTTGGAGTTGCGGCCAATCGATCACCTAGAACATATTGATTTTCACGATCAACGTCGTGAAGTGGTTCATAAGTTACATTGCAAATCAGCCCAATATCCAATGGTAAACATGTGAATACCATTCTTTCGGTGCCAAGCGAATCCGGACTACTGGTTTCATTGCCATCGACTGGTCGCAATTTCATCCGTTGCAACGATGGAGATTGATCGCCAGGAAATCCGGTGTCGGTAATGCTGAAATTGCGCAATAATCACGATGCTGATCAATGATCACATCGATTATGAGGCAGCTCTTGCATTTTTTGCAAAATCTGACCTTTGACTCTGGTCATCGTCCGTGGCAAATTCCTCGCTAATCTCCACCCGACTAGTGGCTCCGGACCCAGGTGCAGCCCTGACATCCACAACCGGAACGCCAGCGTCGAAACTCATCGCCCGTTCACGTTGCTGTTTTTGCAATAATCGCCACGCTTCGAATCCACTGGCGTTCTCCATGGTCAAATATCCAGTACTCTCCGTACGTTTATCCATGCCTTTTTTCCACCCTTGGATCATGGGTAAATCTTCCGGTAACAACGGCGTTTTCTGTAGACCCAAAGCTGATCTGATATATCCAGAATCCGTATCTGGCCTTTTATCGATTTTCACAAATAGACTGTCATCGGGTGTATCGAATAATCTACTGGGAATTGGCGATGGGGGTTCTTCCAACAGGGATTGGGGCTTCAATGTTGGTTTACTGATCGGTGATCGATTGGAGCCCATGGTCGCTGGGACACTGATTTTCCTCGTTCCACCGGTCGATACGCGTTGAGGTGAAGGTGTACGTTGACCCTTCTGCACAACTGCATCAGCAGTCAGGAAATTAGAGAATGTCAATGTGGGCGTGGTCTCGGCTGGTTCTGCATCTTCAGTACCCAAGGATTTGCTTCGGATATTCTTCTTTACGGACTCATCTTGATTCTGATCACTCAAGATCGATTCGCAACACTTGATCTTTACGGGCGACGTGACATCACCGAAACCTTCGTGCCTAATCTCTTGTCCACTTTGGCTAACGGTCATCATCCAAGCCGAGGATGGTCTGCGACACAGTTCGCAACTGGCGCAGGTGAGGACGCTGTGAGCATCGCTGTTGGAATAATGCGATCGATTTCGATGACCGTAAGCGTGCGATGATTTCCTCGACGCATCTGGCGAGGCTACCAAGAATATGGACGGCGATAAAGCTCGGGGCGGAGATGATCCACTACACGAAGATATGTAATCGCCACCACTGGTCACGGATGCGCTGAGTAAATTCGTCTGAGCCGCCTCGGTGTCCTCCATCACGCTCGTTTCGTAACTCTCCTCGAACGAAGGTCTCCGCGATCGTCCCGCCCGACCCACGGGCGATACCAAATTACACACATGGTGTTGGTCATAATACGCGGCCAACGATGGACACGGAGACGTGGATTCCCATGCTAATTGACGTAATCGATCGCGTGCTGTGGGGCAAGATTGCGCAATCAGATTGATAGCGTAGAACGCGCATCCTCGGACCGTGAGTACTGGGCATTCTTCCGCGATTTTGACGAAATAGGCGACGATCGTCGATGGGAGTAAGTTGTAGCCGAGTTCGGTCGATGCGATGTGACCCTGAAATTTCAAAGCAGGGTTTCCAAATTGCGCAATTGCACACTTGAAGGTGTTGCAGCAGCAATGCAACGCAAGATGCATGCACTCTATTGCAACATTGTGCAATCGCGGAACTTCAATTGCAAGAATTGGCAAATGATGCAGCAGTACCGCAACAGCAATTGCACAACTGCAACTGCAAATCTAAGATTGCTGCCATGCAATTGCAAGCAACTGCATGCATCAGATTGCGTTACAAAATTTGCACACCACCGCAAAATGCAACCTTACCAAAGCCCACAAGGCTGATTTCATTGCCAACACATCAGCGTCCGTCGACAGCATTCTCGTTTGCAGTGTATCCATCAATGGTCCGATACAACCGTGATTTTGCAACAATTGACACCCGGCCGAGTGACGAACCAATTGACCGTACAAATGCGGTGGTACGTAAACGTCTGCACCCATTGCGGAACTGCTGAAAAGTACGCGCGTTCAAGTAATTGCAAGACGTGGAATACAAATGTTTGAATTTGAATTTTGGCGGCAAATTGAGAAGGAACTATTGGCGTCAAATTCAAAAATGAACGACAACTTCAGACTCACTTTCTGGACGCGTGCCTCGGGAACGACCCGTCAGCCAAACGTTTGAAACTGCTGAACGCTTCGCACAGGCGTTCGTCCACGATTTGACTATACCTCGTATTGAAAACCTGCAAAAATCACTGCTGATTGCTAATCAATCTCAAAAATTCAAAAACTCACTGATTTCCATCTCTCGATTTCATTACCAACGAAATTGTGTGGCACGGTTGTAGTCGCCTTTTGACCATTGTCTTGTTGACTAATGGAATTGTGCCTAGGTTGCGATGGTTGCTTGATCATTGCAGTGACTGCTTGCTCATCACTCAGGACGTATGTCAGTAATAAAACGCCAGCATCGCCCAGTGATAATAGTGATGGACGTAATCGGATCAACGCGTTCAGATATTCCTGAAATCGATGCATGATCAGACTTATCACATGGCTAACTGGTATGCCAATGATCAATGAGATATCATGATTTGATCAGTTTCAAGTGATCGATTTAAAGTTGATAGGTCATTTGCAGTGATCAGGACACCAGTTGATCACTGACATCACCAATCATAGGCCAGGTCAATCAGGAACTGAATTGTGACTTCAGTGTCATTATCCACGCATGATCACACTGATCAGTGATCACTGATCAGATTATCACAACTGACCAACTCAATCAGCAACCTGATCTGCCATCATGATAACCTGATCCATGAAAATTTGACCAAACTATCACCAAATTCAATGACCAATCTGATCGCTGATTCCCAATTCTCACACCATCATTACCAGATCATTGATCAATTCCTCCAAAATTCCAGCAGCCTCTTCCACCACAGAACGATTCCCATCACGCAATTGATTGATCAACATTTCCATACCCCAATCAGCGAAATTGGATACTTTCAACTTGCCCAACGTTGACAGAAAGGTGGTGGAATATAGGCGGGCTGTCTGAAATATGATTCATCATATGGCTGAAATTACTGTGACAGCTTTGCTTACGTCCTTGGTGCTTGTCAATGATTTCTGCAAAAGCACTCTTCCCATACCAGGTCGATCATAATCAAGCATACTCGATGCAATCAATTTCACATACGCCTCATGAGTGTCGATATTGACCAGGTCAACAAGCCTGAAAAATCGATTGATTTTATTCATGATCATTGCAAGTAGCCGATTATTGATCAGCAATACTGCAGATGCAAACCAAGTCAACTGACCTCTGCATGACTCCAGTCTTCTCCAAAGCCAATCGCCCGGTTTCTGTATGACTCAATTGACCAATGAAAACGAAATAATCAGCGCATGATCCATTCAATATATTCTTTATGGATAATTGCCCCATGTGCAATCGATCCTTAAAATTGCGCAATGCAAATTCTGAGGAATTTTGCTCATTTTCCACCACTTACAGGAACGAGATTCGAAACCACATGCGACAAGAACGTTCTCAACTGAACGCCCATAGTTGAATCCCATGAAGCCGAACCCAGCACACGCATCACAATACATCCCACTCGACTGTATGAACGATAATCTTCCGTCAATTTGCAAAAATGACCACCCGCTGGATCGAAGAATTGGACGAGTTGGCTGGTGAATCTGAAATGGATTCACAGATTGGATTCTGATGCAATTGCACCGCTGCAAATGTAATGCAAATGCACATGGCATAAGCCTGCATTCGACACTGCAATTCACTGCAGTGCAATTCCAGTGCCATGCAAACACCGCAGTTGCACCGCAACTATCACTGCAATGTCTTACATGTATTTCCACATGTCACATGCAATTGCGAAGCACTGCAATACAATTGCAGTGCCTTGCAATGCATCATTGCCATTGCAATTGCATTGCATGCAAGGCATTGCAGAATATGCCATGCAAACACCGCATTTGCAGCACCGCAACTATGACCGCAATTCTTACTTTGAACACGTGCTATCGTCCAAGTGATGCTTGTAATCGCACATTTGGCACAATGCCAAATAGATCAACGACCAATCCCACGCGGTATGATTGGAATACGGTACTGTGGCTCTGCTGTCTCTGATGATCTCATGGACTCGATCCGCTGCCAGTTTTTGCTGGATTGGACGCTAAAAATAGATATGCTGAATAATATTTGTCACTTTTGATCACATAACTGATGATTTTGTGGTGTAATGTACTGATATGATTTATATTGCGCAGTTGGCTTGATATTAATTTCGGCATAAATGGAAGGATTTGTGCATCATGTCAGGTAGATATTGCGCAATTTAAGTACATGATTGCATTGCATAAGTATCGCAAATTAAGTTTGTAATTATGCTTGGAATAAACGAAGCAGGTTATGTCAGGTATTATTGCGCAATTCAAATGGGCACCTGTGGTAACTGATCTAACCATTATACATTATATCACTAATTGCGCAATTTCATGATTAATCCTGATTGCATGTAATAAAAATTACTTAGTATTGCCAGATGCTTCAAACGCTGCTTTTTTAAAATGCCTAAATCTACAAAATGATTTCCTGTACTTGTGACCTTACAAATTTCACCTGCATACACTGCTTTTGCAATGCATCAAAATAGGCCTGAAAATGAGCAAATCCCCATCTAGTGGAAGCTCCATTGTGTGCAAATTTCTACAATTGTAAAGCCCTGTTATTTCCGTGTGGGCGAGAAAAAAGAAATGGCCTTTTCTTCGCCATCCTGTCCATCCAACAAGTGAGTTCCGTTTTCGAATTTTATTATGGATAAAAGTGAGGTGGAATATTTGAATAGGCGTAGGTGAAGAAAATTTAAGTTATGAATGGTGTTTTGAAAGGAGAGAGAATTTTCTATCAAGTCAGACCGGATAAGAGGGCAGTATATATGAGTCAAGAAATAAATGAATTATCACTTTCGATCGAAACGACCCGTATATACTGTGATATTTACAAAGAATGACCAAATTTATTCTTATCGTATTGGCTGTGTGTTACGTGGTTACTAGTGTGGAAAGTGCCAGCGCCATCAGCAGTTTGAAGTTGCCCAATTGTCCGGAAATCGCAAGACCCATGTGCTCCATGGAGGAAGTGAGAACTAAGTGCCCCTTGGAGTGCGGTCAAAATCCTGCGAATCCAGCTACTTCCACCGCTCAACCTCCTCAAGGAAGCCAAGAAAAGGCCAGTACGACTGCTGCTCCAGCACTCTATGCGGTAGCTGCTGACAAAAAGTCGGATGCGTCATCTGCGGTAAGTTGAAAACTTACTGCCGAAAGTTTTGAATTTCTATGTGATTATTATAGAATCAACATCCTGGTAGTGCTGAAAATCACGAAAGCAGTACAGCTTCTGTCTCTACAGTAAGACAATTTTGGAACCAACGCCAGTGTTCAGTGTGAATAATTTCAGGCCAAACCAGCCAGTGGCAATGATGAGAGTAGCAGTGCTGCATCGACTACAGTAAGATTCCTATTGATTTTATCAGAATACCCGGCCAATACAACATGAACTTTTCAGCACAAGGCAGGTAGCCATGAAAGCTCCACTCGCCAAGCAGCTTCTTCATCCACAGTAAGACATCTTCAGGTTCTGGTCAATGCCAGCCAGTACAGAATAAATTTTAGAAAAAGCCAGACAGCAGCAGCTCCACCCATCACAGTGGCGAGCATCATGATGCCAGCACCACTCAGAATCCGGACTCCAAACCAGCAGGCAACGACGACGATAAGGATTGCGATAATGGAAATCACGAAAATAATGGCAAGCATTTGGGAAATGACGGGAATAATGGCCATAAAAAGAAGTGCGCCAACAAACCGTTGAAGAAGAAATGCAATAAAGGAAATAACGGCAAGCATTTGGGTAATGATGGAAATAATGGCAATAATGGCGATTGTGAGGACGATGCCAAGGATAAGAGCCACGATAAGAAGAGTGGTGAAAAGAAAATCGGCGATAAGAAGAGTGGGCAAAAGAAGAGTGGTGAAAAGGTTCTTCAAACTAACAACAAAGTAAGTGCCAGTGAATAATGTCATGTTGCATGACTCCTGCTAGACCCTTGGTTCAACCCAAAGCACAGTGTCCTCGTATTTTGGCCTTGACCCAAACTGGTCAGTCCTAGCCGGATATTATCATGTCCGGCTTCATTCTTGATTCCAGCCTATGCTTCAACATTGCTTCAAAACTTCTTCAATCCAAACTCCAAGTTTTCGGATCCGAGAATCCAAAATACCACCTTCTTTTAGCCAGCACAAGCACGCAAAAGCAAACCACAAAACCACGGAAGCAAAGAAAAGGCCCCAGCCCCAACAGAAGATGACAAACCAGCGAAAAAGCATTTACTGCAATCGTCCAGCGCTAAACCAGTTACAGTAAGATATCCGTCTTCCAATCAGAACCGCCGGCAAGAACCGATAAATTTCAGCATAAGCAACACAGCGGCGAGAACCATGGCCACAAGATCGATCACCCAGTCGGCAAACAAGTTCAGCCGAAACCAAACGATGAAACCGGCGGACACAGCGCTGCTAGCCGTGAAGGCAGTAAAGAAAAGAAAAACGACAGAAAAGGAAACAGCGGTAGTCAAGAAAAAAAGGGCAAGTTAACAACCAAGCACGAGACGAAGCATACGACGCGGAAACCAACCACCCGCGGTACCCAAAAGAAAGCCAACAACAATAAATGCAACGGTGTCGATCCGTGCGTTTCCAAATCCAAAGCCGACAACGGGTTCAAAGCTAGAGCCGCAAAAATGGGCTTGCCGGACAAATGCACGTCGAAACATTGCCACTACGACGCCACTTTCCCCGAGGTAAGGTCGCGTACCACTTATTTATGACCCTAGTCCCACTTACGGGCAACTTTTTCAGATGAAAACCGCCATGATGGCCAAGGAATGCCCGATGGGTGGTATCCGTACGTATTTGCAAGCCGCCTCCAATGGAAAGGATAACACGGCTTGTTGCCAGAAACAAGGAGTCCTGGAAGGAAAGGGCGCCAGTTGCGCCCCATTCTGCAATCCCAGCGGAAACAATTGGCCACCCGAAGGTACGCCAATCAGCAAATTCATGCCTTGCGCCAGTCAAATGAACGCGATCTTGACTTGTCACTGGGCTGGATTGCGTGAAGATGAAAATGGCGATGGTAACGATGGTCATGAAGACTGATACGGGCTGTGATACGCATTGGAAAGTATATATATATCTAGTTAAATCCAGATCATCCTTATTTCAATATGATTTCTCATTTTTTGAATTATATTTCAATTAAAGTTCATCGTGCATTCGCATTATCACTCACCGCATCAGCAGGGAGGCTGGCCGATCTGGACACCATAGCTGGACCGGCCGACCTCAACGTTTGGACTCTGGACACGGCTTTCTCCGATACCGCGACGCTCGATTCCATATCGGTACGCATCGCATTGGTGCCATTGCGCGAACCGTAGCAGAATTTCGATATCAAATTTTCCATCTGAATCGTTCTGATACGCTTTGAACGTTGTTTGAGTGATGATAAGATCCTCAATCGATGTGCGAGCAGCATTGCGTTTCTGCAAATTTTTTGAACTTATGCACGGATATGCAAGCATTATTGCGTACTGTCTTTGAACTTCTTTCGGAGTTGCAGTCGTTATTGCTGGTGATCTCAATTTGGTAGTGGCCGGTACTTGCTCAATGTACTCATCCCGAAGTATGCCTTCTCCGTAAATTGATTGTAATATCGTGTTCATACTGAGGGTCAATTGGCGATATATGGATGGTAAATACCGACCACACTGTGCAAACGATCAGAACACGTTGGTAATGCAAGTACGATGATCAATTTGATCACTCACAGTATCAAGCATATCAGATAATACCAATGTCATCTTCAATTCCAATGCTCGATTCGGATTGCCAACGATGGCTCGGACCAAGGCCTGAAAATTACACTATTGCCCCAAGATCTTGGCTTGGATCACAGCTTACATTTATTAATCCAGCGTCAACTAATCCGAGTAGAATCAGCGATGTGGTTTGGCATGTCAAATTCGGGCGCCACCTTTTATTCCAATCGCCCAACAAAGTGGCAGCGTCTGCATTGGCGAATTGTTGCGTCAATGAATACTTGTATTCGTCTATTGGAATGCAATCTGAAATTCAAAAAAATGCACAGGGGAGGTGTATTGATATCACAGAAATCTCACCAGCGAATTCCAAGGTTTTCTCCCAACTATCCCAATGTTCGGTTTGATACGGAACGTTCATAATTTCGCAGACGGCTTGGATTGCGAAATCCTAGAGGTACACTTGCGATTTTCAGAAAGAGAGTCCAGTCATGGCATACCCGAATCTTTTCAGAATCCAAGCACAACGAAGCCACCAAAGCGTAGATAGGTGATTGTAAGAATCCATGAACACGGTGTCCTGGCGAGCATGTGAAACAACCGATCAGGCCTGGCCATGTACGCAGTGATGCCACTAATGCTGCTCGGCAATTGTCCAATACTTGCTCGGTTTCTGCTTTTAATCTGAAAATCAGCACGGGTGAGCTGTTTCCAGCAATAGGTGTGAAAGTGCATTCAAATTTAGGTAATCCTGGATCTGGATTCAAAATGCGCTATGGATTATCTTAATCCGAAATCCGGATTGTACTAATGCAAAATGTGGGTTTTATTCATGGAACATCCGGACCCTGGTACTAATCCAGGATTTGGATCAAGCAAAAACTTGCAACTTTGTGCAGGGCTGGATTAACATAATCCAGGACCCACAGTCCGGACCAACCAAACCACTGATCACTTACAGCATGGGCTTCTCCTCTTTCTCAATAGCCGACAATTTGAAATGCTCATCCATCAACGGTGCCAACAAATCCTTCAATAAGTTACAGAGTGCAAATTCAAATAACCATCAGACACAAAGCTTACATAAAACGCATTCCTCAATACATCTCCGTACGTTTGCTGATTCTCCACATGATTATAGACTGATGCCAGCACAGTACTCAAGCATTCAGCCAATCGCGTTGTGGATTGACCACTCATCAATATGGATCGGATCAACCATCCGATACCGCCGCAACTGAGGACTCGAGCCGGATTTAGTACCACTGAAACACGTTTGATGCAAATTTGAATAGCACACAATATTTGACATGTACCTAATTCGCATAATGCAGCCGTCGCAGCTCTGGCCAATTTATCATTCTCTTCTTGACCGTCCAAACAAACGGCCAGCAACGTTTGCACAAGACTGGTGGGGAATGCTGAGGGACAATGACGAATGAGGGAAATCAGCAAACGCATACATTGGGTCCTTTCCACTCGGTTGTCCAATACCACGTCCAAGCATCTGGAAATTGCAAGTGCGTTTATTCAAGATTACATTTGGATGCTGTTGCAATCAACTTGCACATATGCAGTCAGCATCACAGGCTGCAATAATTGCAACTGTGCAAGGCTCCAATGCAAACTGCGGTGCAATTGCAAGGTTTACAATGCGACATTGCAGTCTTGCAATTAGTTGCAATTGCACTAAATATAGCATCCATCTGCGCAAGCCACTGCTGCAATTGCGATCGCTGCAATGTGACATGGCAGTTGCTGTGCAGTGCTTGCAATGCATCACCTGGTACCGCAGCAACTCTGCAAATTGCATTGCAAGAGCTGCAACGCACTGCAACTTATAATTGCATTCTGCAAATGCAAAATCCATACCTTGCAATGAAAATATCCATATGCAACCGTAATGCAACTCTGAGGTCTTCATCGGACTGAATCGAATAACGTAAAACTCTCAACGCCGCAGCTCGAATCTCATGTTCAGTATCAGTCAATAGGCATCGCAAGCTGCAACACACAAAATTTGTAATCAGTAAATTCACCTGCAAGAGCTCATTACCAAATAAGGATTTGCTCATATGTCATCGAATGCGCATGACCGTTGTGATGATCATTGCGGAGGAGATCTTTGAAGCTACCGGATTGAGGTCCAGCGTCTTTGCTAGATCGACGTTGTTTGTGATTCCTCTCGATTAATCGTACTAAATTGTTCAAGTAATTCAGCCGTAATTGTTTATTAATATTGCCTTCTTCGATGCTGGCACCAATGCTGTTGATGAGTGCGTCTTGGATATTATCGGCCAAAGCTGAAATTAGACACGTCCTAAACATTCTGCTCGGTCACTAATCACATAACTTACGTCTTGTATAATCGATCGGTATCTGATCATCGAAACTTTCATATCGACCTAAACACATGGCATTTAGATGCATTGATATAGTACAGATCACACTGATCAATGCTTGATCACAGTGATCATGATCAGTGCTTGATCACAGTGATCATGATCAGTGCTTGATCACAGTGATCATGATCA
>JAQIWJ010001300.1:0-12037 GCA_034695185.1 Discolaimus major
TTCATAAAAAATACGCACGAAGCAAGAATGAAAGCTTGCAAACTCGCCGCCCCTGAGCAACTACGCAAAAAGGCACCAAACTTTCATACACCGCCGAAATAATTGCTGCAGAACCATCGAATGAAGAAGGCGGATGATAAGGCGAATCGAACGATGAATATCAAATAGCTGTTTCCCGATCGAAATGAGGCAGTTCGTTATTGATCAGATTCAATTTCAACGTCTCGTCCCCGGAGTCGTCTCGACCATATTTGGCTTTCTCCGTCATCCACGAATACCTCGCCGGTTCTCGCGCTTCGGGTATTTGCAACGGGAATTGTTCTGCTCGATGCACCGCCAACGCTGGACCCCAATCGTCTTCGGGACTCATCAAATATCGATACCGCTAAAACGGTGGACTTATGATTATTGGCCCTGCGTGCTTCCGAGACTATATTGCTTACTTCTACGCAGCTTCCTCTGGCTCTGATAAATAATATTATTGCCGTCACCGGTATCGCCAACGTCGGTATGAACGAAATCACCCAGCCAACGATCACCGCCCACGGTGGGAATGGACCAACGCTGAATGTGGCCGTTTTGACGTCCACCCACATGAATAACAGTATCGCCTGAAAGAATTGGTAGCCGTAAATTTATCCGCAAACCACATTCTCCCACTTACCATGATCATTAATGGCGTGAAAATCTTCCAGACCACTTTCCAAAACATGTACGGCGGTGGATAATAGCCGACCATCCACTTGATATTGTCCAATAGATTGTCCACGCCTGAAACCGCAGTGAAAAATGGAGAAAGTCAGATGAATAGTGAGAAAACGCTTACCATATACCCATGATAGAGCCATGCATTCGAAAAATCCAATAATTAATAACGACCAATTGGCTACGAAGCTGTCCAGCAATTGCAGCATGTACATTCCAGCCTAGAAAGAAAGATTTGCTTATACAAAAGTTCTTCAAAACAGAAGATATACATACCTGTGTGCACAAGGGCACGCCGCAAGCGTAGAATATCAAGCAGCATAAGGATAAAACGTGACGGTGATTCTTTCTGAGACGTTCAGGAAATTCATCGCAAATCGATGTCACCACTGTTTCCATCAGGAAGAACTGAAACGCAATGAGATACCATGTAATCTCAGCTACTGAACATAAATAGGATTCGTACCTGCGTATCAATTCCAAGCATGATGATTAAGATGAAGAATAAAATTGACCAAACTGGAGCCACTGGTAACCGAGCTATGGCTTCCGCGTATACGACGAACGCTAATCCCATATCTGAAACAAGGCTTCTGGTCAACGACCAAGTAGTCGAATTGGAATCCAGCAAACATACCTTTCACGGCCACTTCCGAAATGTGGATATTCAATTCGTATGCCACGAATCCCAACGTCGAAAACACGACGCATCCAATAAACACGGACGAAATAGCGGTGATCGCCAAAATCCACCACGCATCTCTGAAAGAAGACCATAATCAGATCACCTTTTGGTGGAATTTTTTCAACTTACTTGAAGCAGTCGTTATGAAATCGATTGTAGCTCGCCAGCGTGATCAAACCGCCCCAACAAGCCGCCAACGAAAAGAATACTTGGACAGCAGCGTCGCCCCATATCTAAAAGAGGCAGGGATTAGTAGACTGTTCATTTCAAATTAAACAATATGACTTACCCTGGCGTCCAGCAACCTGGACCAGTTGGGCTTGATAAAATATAGAATGCCTTCGTACGATCCGTCCAACGTAAGCCCGTGTACCAATAGCACCAGCAGAATCAAGTATGGGGCCACGGCGGTCACGTAAACGACCTGCAAGAAAAACTATGCTCAATTAACCGCACAAAATCATCGCAAATCATCTTACCTTTCCAGAAGTTTTGATGCCTTTGAATAAGCAGAAAAATACCATTCCCCATGCGACGAGCAAATAAAGCGCCAATTGCCAATGGATCTTTCCAATACGCGTAAGGCTTCCGGATATTTCCAACACGTGCTTCCTGAAACAACAAGCCGTGTTTTAGTTCCAGGCTTCTGTCACCACAGAAACTCGCGCTTACTCGAAGAATTCCTCGCTTGGCCAAGATGCATTCGGCGGTATATCCGAGCTCAAATTCCCGAACACCTCTTGTCCCACATCTTGAACCGTGATACACGTTCCATTCCTGACGAGAGTGCCATTCTTCGCCACGCAACTGGCATTGAGACTTTGACTGAATACTGTGCAATCTGAAAACAGGACGCTCTGGATAAGAATTGATCAAAATTAAATCACTCTTACTTGGAGTGTTCCAGGAGTTATCGCAAGTGGACCATGGCACGTGCGAACGAAACGAGGAAATCAAATAATAAATCGACCACGCCATGATCATATTGTAATAAACGGCGATTAAACAGGAAATAATGAACATTGCAATTCCAACACCTGAAATAGGGCTTCATTAGGCTTGGATTTGAAGAAGATTTTGAAACATACCTTTGAAAAGCGGGCATACTTTCCATACAGACACGCAACTGAGACTAGCGAATTGACCGATGGCTAGTTCGATGAAGAATATCGGCATACCAACGAAGATTAATAGGACGAAATACGGGATCAAAAAGGCGCCGCCACCGTTTATGTAGCAATCTGAAATCAAACAAGAGACTGCAGATAAATTCCCAACTGATTAAAAAAAATCGTACTTACAATACGGGAATCTCCAAATGGTTCCCAAACCGACGCTGAATCCGAGGCAGGATAAGATGAAATCCGCTTTCGATGACCAATTGCCTCGGATCTTATTCTCATCGCCGCTGCCGCTGGTATCTTCGAATGGATATTGAATCTCGCCTTCTGTATCCACCGGTGGTAATTTCGTATTCGATAAACGCTAGAATAAAATCACACGATCAGTGACGACTACGGGATCAGAACATGCTTTGCAAACAAAGCCTGCATTGAATTGATGCAACGCATCCTTCCTTGCTAGCTAATATATTCAGCAAAAAATATGGAAAATTCACTCACGGCGTAGAACGGTGGATAAACATTTCCGTTTTTAAATTTGTCCGTATGACCATTGAGCCGTGATTCGCTCCTTAGCAGATCCTTATCCATAAAATCATCGATTGATCAGCCCGCTTTTGCAATTTGATCAGTTGCAAATCAAATGGAATAAAATCGAGAAAATTAGCAAAAATTTACATTTCCGTTGGCCTCGCACCTTTTTTTATCCGGACCATTCCAAATTGAGTAAGCGGTCGAAGTGTGCGCAGCAAGGCAAGAATAAAATATTTTTAGGATTTTTCGAGTCGAGAAGGAAGATTTCGATTTTCCGAGGAAAAAGCCCCTTCTTTCAGTCTTCTTTATGAATCCGAGGAAACGTGAAAGTGAAAGTGAAAAAGCCCCAGTTCGTTATTGAAACCGCGTTGACATTTGTCTGATTCCCGAAAATGTCGACGAAAGTGAAAGGAAAGAAATCAAAGATCAAGCATAAATCGAAGAAATTGATTGTACCGAAATGGAAATTATTCCGGGCCAATGAGCCGATTCTCAGCGTTTTTATGTGGGGCGTGAATCACACGGTAAGTGGAATTTCATGATTGCATTTACATAATTGTAATAATTGGGATTTATTCGTAATTTTTGAAATTCATCATGCATATGGTTTTTTGCATATTATTACATGCGTTTATTTTTCAGATATCCGAATTAAGTCACGTTCCGCCGCCTGGATTATTATTACCGGACGATTTCAAGGCGTACGCGAAAATCAAGGTGGATAATCATTCGTTCAATAAGTAAGTCTAATGGCGCTTTTTGCATTTTCCGCATGAGCGGCGAAGATCGATTTTTGCTCGAGCGAAGATGAGGCCGGCCGGTGTTTTCGCCAGTGCTTTATTTCCTCCGCCTCAAATTACACCCAAGGCGGCTAGCTTTAGGTTGCATAGGTTTTTTTTATCGAGCGGCGTTGAAGTGAACTATGCCTTTTGGCTTGGTTCCTCCTCATCGGAGAACTGGTCACTAGGAGGCGGTTTTATTGCGTGTTAGATGATTGAGAAGAGCCGGCTCGGAATTGAGCGGTTAATCGATTTTTATTAGCAAGCAAAACAAGCGGATGCGGCGATTCGAGCATCCGAAATCGCGCTGTTCTTGAGAATAGGAAGGCGACTTTTAGGTTCGCTCGAGTTGAATGCTTAAATTGTATTCAAGTGGCGTGTAAATTTTAAACCACTTGAGAATCCATTGAATTGGGCACAATTGCCATTGAAACTGCGAAGAACGCCGTCGAGGGACTGGCGTATTCGTTTAGTTAACTTTGCTTGAGGAGTAGGAAGCATAAAAAGTTGTCTAAATCGATATGATCCCCATGGATAGAAAGCGATGAGGGTTCTTCCCAAATTGCGCGTAGGGCTTTGAGGGGCGAGTTAGAAGGCATCGCGTGACACGATAATCTTGATGGGTTTTGATGTCTGATTACGCATATTAACGCACTGCAGCTTTTACATTCATTATTCGTATCAAAAGTTTGACATGACTTTTCGTTTCAGGGAGAATATGCCAAGTCACTTCAAAGTCAAGGAATACTGCCCGAACGTATTCCGGAATCTACGAGAGAAATTCGGTGTGATGGAAGCGGATTATCTGGTGAGAGTTTCTAAATTAGCTTTCCCAAATTTGACGATATTCTTCTTTTCAGAAATCGTTGACGAAATACCAGCCGGTCAGTGCCGAACAATCGGAACGCGGTGGTTGTCGATCGTTCGTCTCGTACGACAAGCGATTTTTCATCAAGACGCTATTGGCGGAGGAAGTTGCCGAAATACATTCCATGTTGCAAGATTATCACTTGGTAAGTTGCTTTGTATCGATATGCTGATCAGCATCTAATGCTGCTTCTTTCAGTACGTCGTGGAGACGCATGGAAAGACGTTGTTGCCTCAATATTTGGGCATGATTCGCTTGACGGTGGAAGGCTCGGAGACGTATTTGGTCGTTATGCGAAATATATTTGGTCGCAAATTCGCCGTGCACAAGAAATACGATCTGAAGGTATGGCTGATTTTTTGAAGGATTAGCTTGATTTACAATACGAATCGGTTTCAGGGCTCTACTGTACAACGACAAGCCACCGAAAAGGAGCGAGTAAGTGGTGCATTATTCAATGCAATTTCTTCGAATGAATGCGAACACATATTTCAGATGAAAGAGTTGCCAACGTACAAGGACAACGATTTTCTGGAAGAAGGCTGCAAATTGCATTTACCCGAGGACGCCAAGAAGTCATTGGTCGATATGCTAACTTCAGACACTGCGGTGAGTGCTGGCTGACGTGATGCGCAAGTATGAATTATCCAACTAATGGCCTTCTTTCTTTCAGTTCTTGACCAAACTGCATTTGATGGATTATTCACTGCTGGTCGGCATCCACGACTGCAATCGAGCGGCCGAATTCCAAACCTTATCGGCGGCCAGGAAAGGCGCGAGCGAGAACAGCGAAGACGAAGGTGCGTACGCTAGTTCTCCACCGCGTCAAGGCGGTGATTCGAGCGAAGCCGACGTCGCGTCATTGGGATCGGCCGAACTCGGCAGTCAACCGACGCCTCCCGATTCGCCAGTGCCGTCTGCGAGCGCATTCCCGCATTTATCGGGTGATTTGGAATTGGATCTGGACGATGAGTTTTATGCTATCCCTTCAAGATCTGGTAAGATGGTGTTTTCTTCCTCAATTTGCATTCACGCCTGAATGAATGCTATCCGTTTCAGATGCACCAAAGAAAGAGATCTATTTCATTGGACTCGTGGATATTTTGACCTATTATGGAGTGAAGAAGAAGACAGGTACGTGTTTCTCTATTTCTCATATCGCCAGGCTGAATGCTGAAACCTCTATTTTCAGCATCAGCCGCCAAGACGGTCAAATATGGAGCCGAAGCGGAGATTTCGACCGTGAAACCTCATCAGTACGCTAAACGGTTGGTCGAATTCGTCTCCAAAGCATTGGTCGACGCGTGATTCCGACTCGACGTTTCCGAATGGGCATCCGCCGCATTGTGAAAGTGGCGATTATTACTTCCAATGCCAATTCTTAGACCGTGTATTCATATTTTCCGAGCATTTTCGTACGTGAATATTAGTAGCTTTATCAGTGATAATTTATTTGCGATCTTTCGGATCAGTATATCCTGATCAAATGTATTCGCATAATCAACATGTATTTTCTGTGTTCAAAATATGAATTCTTATTTCCTTTCTCATTCGTGTCATACATTGGATGAAATTTTAAGTGTAAAAAACAGAATACACAAACCGAAACGTGTAAAAAAAGTAAATTCCCAAATTTGTCGTCACTAATTTTTTTAAAAGTCCATAAATGGACATTCCTAACATAAAAGCCGTGATCAGAGAGAAAGAAAGAGAGCGAAATCGGATCAACATAACTTATTGTTGCAACAAAACGGGCATCCGTCGTCTTTCCAACCGTTCAATTCGTGGGCCAATTTTATCATTTGTCGACAAATACTCTCGTACGGTCGACCACCGACGCCCGTATTCGTATCGCCGCCGCCGTTGCCGATCGAATTATCATCGTGCGATGATGACGACGTATTCATAAAACACGGATCAGCCACTGATATGGATCTCATACTTCTCGAGGCGGGCGCCACGACGGGACGCGTTAATGGCGGCGTCTGATGACCGTTCATTCGTACGATCGACGTATTATTATCGAATACAAAATCCGAACTTTCGTCCAACAAATTCGTCGGCGACGTTCTCGAAATATTCTCCGTATTATTCATAAATCCATAGTCATGGCCGTTCGCCCATGATGCGGACGTATTATTCGTAATATAGAAATTCTCTCTTCCCTCCGCGAACCACGGATGTAATAGGGCTCGTTGTTGTTGAAGAAAATTATCCCACATCGCCGACGCATTTATACATTTACCAATGTCCGACGACGGCGAGGTTGCCGAATTATTCGACGGTGTTAATTGAAAATTCTCCCCCTCGATACAGCCGGTGTCTACTACGGTCGTCGGCGGCGACGCGGCCGTTGTTGAGGCCCAGAAATCGTGTCCATTAATATTAAATCGATGCGTATGGTCGAGGAAACTGTTCGTTTTCATTCCAATAGGCGAGATCGATCGTATATGCTGACGAAATCCATCAGTCCGTTGCCCGTTCGTCGTCGTCGTTCCACCACCAGTATGATTGAACATTAAAGGCGATCCCGGTCCGCTACCGTAATCCGAGAACGACGTGGATTTGGGTCGATTATTTCCGCCGCCGTCGTCGTGATGAGCTGCCGACGTAGCTGATTTACTAATCGATAACGGGAGTTGGTGTTGAATTTGAGTCGAAGTCGGCGGGTGTCGCATGAATTCGGCCACTTTACTCATCGGTACCACCAACGACGCTCGCCATTTACAATTTGGTTGCTCGCTATTGGGCAAACATCGGAATTTCACTTTCTGGCCAACCTGAAACAGAGGGCCGTGTAAAAATGCATGCCAATTGATGGGGAAAATGAAAGTCTTACCTTTAATACTTTAGTAACGTCGTTCGTGGACGGTCGAACGGCGGAAATATTGAAGAATACATTGCCGATATCCGCCTCGATGAATCCGAAATATCCTCTATTCTTATCCAATTGAACGATCTTCCCATCGCCCTCGTACATAACGTCCTTTCCGCGTTGTTTGACCCGAACGCTTCCGTCCACCGCCACGTATTTGGCTCCGTTCTTCTCCGGCTGCTCGACGGCTTCGAAATACACGATATCGTCCACTTCCAAAACGTCGGATAATTTCGGAAACGGCGGATCCGATTTCAGACTACTCGGGATAATGAATACTTTGCTCTTGATCCCTTGGGCGCCGAGGAATCCAAATCGATCGTTCAGGCTGATTATTCGCCCTTCGCCTTTCACTTTTCCTTTCGCATTCGTCGTCATACCGATCGGCCATTCAATTCTCTAAAAAAGTACAGGGCATATCATGAATATACACAAGATCATGATCGAAAGTAATCAGGACTGAACCGTCCATATATTTGCAATTAGCCACACTACGATTTTGATATCCGCTATTTTATTCATTCGACTATTCTACAACGCCCATGATCAGTTCCAGCCGTGGGCATGGGTTTCATCATCACAATTCTTTCGCTTCTTTCTTCTTCTCCAAATAACCCTTGAGGAAGAATTCGCCAGCTTTATACGACGACCGTACCAATGGTCCACTGGCGGTGTAGACGAATCCGAGTTCGTTTCCGATCTTCTGCCAATAGGCGAATTTCTCCGGTCGTACGTATTCTTTCACCAATAAGTGTCGTGTCGTTGGTTGCATATATTGACCAATTGTGACGCATTCGACGCCGTGAGTACGCATATCACGTAACGCGCATTCCACTTCTTCATCCTTTTCGCCCAAGCCAAGCATTAACGCCGATTTCGTAATTACATCCGGTCGATAGCGTTTGGCGTGTTGTAAGACGAATAAGGATTGATCATATTTGGCGCGTGGATCGCGGACGAACGGCGTCAATCGACGTACGGTCTCCACGTTGTGCGCGAATACGTCCAATCCGGAATCGGCTATTTTCTCGATCTCTTTCGTCGAACCGGCGTAATCGGGTACCAAACATTCCACGAGAATATCCGGCTTCAATCGTTTCAATTCACGGACCGTTTGAGCGAAATGAGCCGCACCGCCATCGGGCAAATCGTCCCTGAAATAAGGTCATCATTATTTTTTCGTAGCATAAATTATAACAGTTCCTAATGAACTCTACACGTAATTGCTTATGCTCAGGGGTGGGTCAGGTTCAATATATTCGCCTTCGTAGCATCGCCTATTAGAGCATGGCAAAGCCCACGCAGACGACACCGGTCTCCTGTCGCCAATAGCTTTTGCCAAGGCAACTAGCAGCCATAGAATTGACACCGGCTCGTCATTTCCTTTAGAGAAATGAACCTCATCACTAACACGGCTCTCATTCCCCCCAAGAGCGACATTCTCTTCAGCTATTCCATTATGCGCAAAGCTAGCATGTGATACACCAGCTTTTTAATATGCATGTAATCAATCATTCATATGGCTCATAGCCATAATAAAATCCTAACCCGCCTCTTGTGAAATGCATGGAGAGAACGTGACATTCGCAATGCAAATACAATAGAAAAACTCTCAAAACATGTAATGAAATCTTAATACGCACCTGTCAACCGAAGTAAGCACCACGTAATCCACTCCCCATTCAGCGATTGCTTTCGCTGTGTTTATCGGTTCCAACGGATCTGGTGGAGGCGGTCGTCTGGCAGTTTTCACCGAGCAAAACCTGAAATAAAAGAAGGCACTTTAGTAATTATACAAAGATCAGCATTCATCATAAATAGGTTGGGCGGGGGGGGGGGGGGGAGCTGACATTCAAAAACTTCCTTCAGCATTCAACAGCTAGCTAAGCATGAAGGAAATCGCAAATCTGAGGCTGCTTTCGTTTTAGCAGAATTGTTTGTAGATATAAGAACAACTGGAGACTATGTCAATAAACCGTAGAAACCGAAGCTTAATAAAGGTGCACTCAATTCATGGGCAGCTATTAAATGAGATTAAAATCGAAATCCCATCCATGATGGTTTATCCGAGAAATTTTGGCCCAACTTTCGAGGGAAGAGGCCAACCATCACTACCGCGATAATTGATGAATCTCATTGCAAAATATAGCAAAAATTGTTGTCCTATCCAAAGATGACGTCAGTATTGACGAAGGTTCTCAAAGAAAATGCTGAATAAACAAGCTCTGGGAATTGAAAACGCTCCTTCTTTTTTCGCGTTCGGCAAACTTCTTTGCATTCACATTACTCCCCTACCATCGACGCCCCCCCCCCGCCAATACTAGCAAAGCGTAAGCTAAAGGCTAACTAGAGGGTGCCGTCGTCCAACCATTGGGGGCCACGAAGAGTTGCTACGCAAGAGGCGACCCTCAACAGCAACCATCGCGTTCCTATCCTGGCAGCATTGACTTCGCGATCGCAGTCGTCCGAATGCGTGTATTAAGCCTCACAGTTGGCGTTTTCCCTCATGTAGTCTGCTCCATTCCTCTTTCCTATCCTCTCTTCTTCACTCACTCACGTAGTCGCTAGCAACAAGCTAGCCAGGCTACTATAAGTATGAACGTAAATATACTCCTATACTGCAAGCATTTCAGGCAGCCGGAGCAAGAATTCTCTGGCCAGCCCAGCTTTTTAAACGCGCCAACTCCCCAGCCCAGTTAGCAATTCATTCAAACTACACGTCGATAGGAACGAAAGCAAGTCACTCCCCGGTTGCTGCTGCACACAAGAAACGGCTAGTCGATCAACCAAGCAGCATACTCTGCCGTCTCTTTCACTAGGTTCTAGCTTTTCTTCCACCACCCTGGGACCAATACAAGCAGACCACATTCAGCGGAAAAGCTGAACTAATACAGTGGCTGAAACGAAGCCAACGGAACTAAATGCATCAGACGCGCCATAAACGGAAGCACGCGTATAGCTCGGGTGCCGGGCGTATCAAGTTGGAGAAAATTATGCGTACCAAGGTACCACCGAAGCCATCCACCATCCGAACAAAGGAGTATTGCTGCATGAGCTGTGAAACCACGCGCCATGCACGCATAAATTAGCTAAACAACCGCCGTTATGGAGAGCAAAAAATTCACCTGAGCCCCCCCCACAACCCAACAGGCAGTCAGCTGCAATAAATAAACCATCCGCCACCATCAAGGTTGCCAAGAATGTAATCGAAGGCAATGTCGAAAAGAACAATGCATGAGATGAATGGAAACTCCCTTCCCCTACACTAGAGACGTCCGATTGCAAATCGCGACAAACCGATACAACCAGCCTAATCTAATGCGAACCCAATCCTAGCCTTCTCAATCAAGTCTAGATTTCTGCTGGAAGAAGCTCCCACCCAACCCATCCCTCAAACATGCCAAGGCATTGATGATAAAAATTAACGTACCTGCATCCTCTGGTGCATGTATCGCCCAATAACATGATGGTAGCCGTTGCGATGCCGTTTTCCCCGCCGCCCCAACATTCTCCAATATTCGGACACTTGGCTTCTTCGCAAACCGTATGCAAATTCAATCCGCGAAGACTTTCTTTGAGCCGAGCGTAATTCTTGCCAATTGGAATGTCCCGTTTCAGCCACGGAGGCAATCGCAACCGTCTATCGCCTTTCTCCAATTTCAATTTGCCATCGTAATCCGTGGGCGCATTGAATGAGCCTAAAAAATAAATGACGATGCAGTTTACTACTGCATGTTTATAGCTTCATATTGATGGAAATGGAGAACCATAAACAGGAGCCTATGGATGCGCGTGGTGTACAAGCATCCATTGCTATTGCATGATCTATTAAAAGACCATTCAATTATGGCTATAAATGACTTCAGGCCAGAATTTATGAATAAACCATGCTGATTTGTCAATTTGACTTTCAATAATTTCAATGCAAATTCAGACCTCCCTCAGAATTCCAATAGCCATTTACTTACCGTTGATAAAATCCTGAAGGCTAGGCCCATCCGTTAGATCCCGTTTACTAGCAGTAATCGAATTTTTCGGCTTATCATCGTTGGATAAATCATGACAATCCGTCGATAATTTAGCAATACGCGATGAAGCAATAAAAACGGGCGGTAATTGAACGTTAACAGCGTGAACGGCGTGAAATAAATTGGAAGAATGATTCAGTAAACAATTCAACGGGAAACTGGACGAACGAATCATGATTGCACAATAGTCTTTGTTTAGAAAATTTGATGAGGGAATTTTCTTTGGCTGCGAATTAAGGGAGGCGCAAAAATGATTGGGAAAGGGCGCGAAAAGGAATAAAAATCCGAGCGGAAAAATTGAATGTCAGCAAATAAAATATCCAGCAGCAAATAAATTGATTGGCGGCACAAGAGAGAATTTTGTGCGCAGAACGTTGATTTTGGCAGCAAATCCTTGGAATGGATTATTTGTCAGCAGAAAAAATGGTTCAGCAGCAGGAAG